>JAIUZE010075370.1:0-142722 GCA_022085475.1 Heliosperma pusillum
GATATAATGATAAGATCATATAGAAATCAATTCCGTAACCATCATGTTATTCCAAGACTCGGGAAAGACACTCTTAGGCAATCGAATACGCTCACTAGGGCTTGCATCTCACCGTTAGCGGGATAAGATTGATAAGATTGAGACTCGACAGACAAACCAGTCAAGTCATGCGATGATCATAGTAAATACAACATATTGTCATCCATTCACGAACCAAGACAATGACGGTGTCCAATCATGCAATGACCATGAACACTATCATGAAATCACGCATTCAAAGAACGACACAAGACGACATATCTCACGGTAAATGAAACGCACTAGCATCGTGTCCCAGCAAGAATGATTAAATGGCATCCACGGGATAAAGCATTTCCCTGAACGCATACACGATAAAGCATTTCGCGTATGTAGACTAAGTTCCTCCTGGTAGGAACGATAATTAAACGGCTCCTAATCTAAACCTGGCCAGATTCTCGGAATCACATTTTCCGATTCGAAATGCGATAAAGCGTTTCGCATCCAAGACTCGGGCTTATAAAATATATGCCGAGTACCCCAAATTCGGTAGCTCAATTCACGAAAGAGGCGGAAAAACAGCTCAAGCCTCATAACCAGCGGTACGCTACATGCAAATAACACCACCTCGCAAGTATACAACATTTGACGGCCGGGTCGATCAACGCATAGCGTTCAACTCCCAACAACGTCTGTCTATGCCCACTACACAATGCATTTAAGCAGTATGGATAACCTCTCGTTCCGACTTCATTTCCAGCCTTAAACGACGGAAAGGTAGCCAAGGGAAATGAGAATACAAAGCACAATACAAAATAGTGCTCAAACCGACTCATTTGTAAAAACCGACTCAAAGTGGGACATAGCAAAAACCGTCACTAAACATGTGATACATGCGAAAGAGATATCATATATCCAAAATATGAGTATTATAAGACATTACGTAAAATCATATGATAAACCGATCATGCGAACTATTATAAATTACGAGTTTTATAAGTTAAAGAAAAACAACACAGCCGTGTTCCAGGCCGGGCAGGAGACCGGTGGCCGGTGGACCGGCTCAGAACACAAGGCAAAACCCAAAAACAGAGAAAAGGGGGCTGGGCCGGTCAGTCGACCGGCGGCCGGTCGACCGGCACAGACAATCACAACAAACTCAAAACTTCAATACTGATGTGTTCCAGGCCGGTGGATGGACCGGCGGCCGGTGGGCCGGCCTGGAGCACCATATCATGCAAAAACCCAAGTTTCCAAAGGAGTTACTGATGTTTCCCAAGCCGGTGGTCAGACCGGCGGCCGGTCGACCGGCTGGGAACACTTCTTCACCCGAGAGCTTCCAATTCTCAACCAATTCATTTCAAAACTCAAGTATACTTCCAATAATCATCAACAATCAACATATATCATCAATATTCATCATATAACATCATTCATTAATCATAACATGGTATCTAATCTTCCTAATCGTAATCTAATACGATTTTCTAGCATATAAACATGTAAAACACGTAAGTAATACCGAGTAACCCTTCACCGTTACCTTTTAGCGTCTCTAATGATCGTCAAGCTCCTCTTCTATAAGAAATAGTCTTTGTCGGGATCTTGGAGGTCGCCACTCAAAGAGATCGTAAAAGATGAATAAAGTTCATCTTGAAAAAGACGGAATGCTTAAAAAGCGAGAAAGACGATAATTTTATTATCAATACGGATAGAGGAAGGTACGGGAGGAAGAATAAGATAAACTTACGTAAATTCTATCGAGTAACGAAGAAACTACGCCAATTCTAAGATTGAATTCAAAGAGGGAAAGTAGCTTAAGGAAGAAGAAAGAAAGGTGTGTTTGATTTTTGTGTGAAATGAAATTTTAGGTTAAGGAAGGGAGTTGTGTGAGTTATGAGAGGAAAAGTCAAAGACGATTTTCAAAGTCAAGAAAGTCAAACTTGACTTAAGACGGCTTTTTCATGAAATCTCGCAGAATTTCCAAATACGAACTCGGAAATTCTAAATTCGACTCGGAACTTAAAATTATAATTTAAAACTTAAAATTACTGAAAAAGTTTCGTAAAATATTTCTACTAGAAAAATAGGGTACATTTCCGGGTGGTACAATCACCCCACCTTTTAAAAAGTTTCGCCCTCGAAACTTGAGGAAAAATAAAAAATAAAAATTTACCTTACTCGAAAAGACTCGGATATTTACTACGCATAGAAGCTTCGGTTTCCCAAGTCTCTTCTTCGACATTAGCACTTCTCCACAAGATTTTCACCAACGGAACTACTTTACTTCTCAACTTCCTATCCTTACGATCTAGGATACGGATCGGCTTCTCTTCAAAGGATAAATTCGGTTCAAGCTCGGGCAATTCCTTTTGAAAGGCATGGCTTGGATCACTTACATACTTTCTCAATTGAGAAACATGGAAAACATTATGAACCTTAACCAAATTCGGCGGCAAATCCAACTTATAAGCAACGGCACCAATCCTTTCTACAATATCAAAAGGTCCAATGTATTTCGGGCTCAATTTACCCTTAACACCAAACCGTTTAACACCCTTCATTGGAGATACTTTCAAGAACACTTTATCACCAACTTCAAATTCTAACGGCCTTCTTCGGATATCGGCATAAGACTTTTGACGGTCTTGAGCGGCTTTCATTCTATCACGAATGACCTTCACATTATCAATGGTTTCAACAAGAACATCGGGGCCTAAATCACGATTGTCACTCAATTGATTCCAACATATAGGACTCCGACATTTCCCTCCATAAAGAGCTTCATATGGAGCCATCTTGATAGATGCATGATAACTATTGTTGTAAGAAAACTCCACCAATGGTAAACTCTTTTCCCAACTAGACTGAAAGTCAAGAGCACAAGCCCTAAGCAAATCTTCTAAAGTCTGAATAGTCCTCTCAGTCTGACCATCCGTAGCAGCATGAAAAGCAGTACTCATCAACAACTTACTATCACCCTTACGAGTGGTACCACTTATACGGAACCTCAGCAACCCAAAGAACAACAGTTGAGCCTTCACCAGTAGAAAGCCAAAAAGAAACCCAACCATCCACCGCTAAGGAAGCGGAAGATAAGCATGAAAAGAAGGATGAACTTGAAAAGGAACCCATCAAAATTCAAGTTCCATTTCCCCAACGTTTGAGGAGAAATCATAAGGAAACCCAGTTTGGTAAATTCATGGAAGTTGTCAAAAACCTCCAAGTAACGGTTCCCTTCACTGAATTAATCACTCAAATCCCTTCTTACACGAAATTCATGAAGGATATTCTAACAAAGAAGAGGACTCTAGATGATGTTGAAATCATCGCATTCACCGCTGAATGCAGTGCGTTATTGCAAAATAAGTCCCCTCCTAAGTTAAAGGATCCTGGTAGTTTCTCTATACCTTGCACTATAGGCACCTACACTATTGATAAAGCTTTATGCGATCTAGGTGCTAGTGTAAGCGTTATGCCCTATTCCATTTGCGAAAAATTGAATATGGGAATTCTGAAATGCACAAGTATCACCCTGCAAATGGCAGATCGTTCTCTAAAACAACCTATGGGAGTTTTAGAAGATGTACCTGTTAGAGTAGGGAAGTTTTTCATTCCGGTCGATTTCATAGTGTTAGATATGGCAGAAGATTCGCAAATCCCTATCATTCTAGGAAGGCCATTTCTACACACTGCAGGAGCAGTAATCGATGTCAAGAATGGAAAATTGACATTAGAAGTAGGTGACGATAAAGTCACCTACAACTTAAACAGTGCAATGAAGAGCCCTATGCTTGAAGAACCTTGCTGTTTTCTTGACATTGTCGACTCAATCATTGATGAATCTCTGTATCCATCAATAATTGAGGATCCTTTAGAAGCAATTTTATTGTTAGAGGATATCTCTGAGAACGAAAATTTTGAGATCAGTGAGCTGGAAAGGGACTTGACTGGTAGAGATATATACCGTCTGAAGAAGTTGAGGAGTTCATAAGCTTAATAGATGCTCTTGCCAAGGCAGTAGTACATAAACCTGAACTTAAACCTCTTCCCTCAAATCTAAAATATGCTTTTTTAGATGAGTCTAAAAATTGCCCGGTCATAGTGAGTGCTCTTCTTGATGAAAATCAGTTAAACTCACTATTGATTGTTTTGAGAAAACATAAAAAGGCAATAGGATATAAACTTGAAGACCTCACAGGCATAAGCCCTGACTTTTGCATGCATAGAATCAACTTAGAAGAAGGCCAAAGACCTTGTGTTCAAGGTCAATGGCGTCTTAATCCCAACATGCAAGAAGTAGTTAAAGCTGAAGTTCTGAAATTGTTAGATACTGGCATAATCTATGCAATTTCTGACTCAAAATGGGTTAGCCCTGTCCAAGTTGTTCCCAAGAAAGGAGGAACAACAGTAGTCAAGAATGAGAAGAATGAGCTCATCCCCACAAGGATTGTGACGGGATGGCGTATGTGCATTGACTACAGAAAGTTGAATCAATCAACTAGAAAAGATCACTATCCTCTGCCCTTCATTGATCAAATGCTAGAGAGGTTAGCTTGCCACAAATATTTCTGTTATCTAGATGGTTACTCAGGATTTTTCCAAATTCCTATCCACCCTGAGGACCAAGAGAAAACCACCTTCACCTGTCCCTATGGTACTTTTGCTTATCGTCGAATGCCATTTGGCCTATGTAATGCACCTGCAACTTTCCAGCGTTGCATGACTAGTATCTTTTCCGATTTTGTTGAGACTATCATGGAGGTATTCATGGACGACTTTAGCGTCTATGGCATTTCCTTTGATAATTGTTTGACAAATCTATCCAAGGTATTGAAACGCTGTGTAGAAGTCGACCTTGTTCTCAACTGGGAAAAGTGTCACTTCATGGTGAACGAAGGTGTAGTTTTAGGACACATCATTTTTGAAAGAGGTATTGAAGTGGATCGAGCTAAGATCCAAGTTATCGAGCAACTGCCTCCACCTGCTAATGTAAAAAGAATCAGGAGTTTCCTTGGCCACGCTGGTTTCTACCGACGGTTTATTAAAGATTTTTATGAAATAGCCAAGCCCCTGACTGAGCTTCTTTTTAAGGATGCGCCTTTTAATTTCACGAAGGAATGCTTTGAGGCATTCAACAAAATCAAACGCGCTCTAATCACTGCACCTATAATCCAGTCACCTTATTGGAATCTTTCATTTTAGCTTATGTGCGATGCGAGTGATTACGCCGTTGGAGTTGTTTTGGGGCAAAGAAAGGAAAAGTTCCTTCATGCTATTTACTATGCTAGTAAAACATTAGATTCTGCCCAAATCAACTATGCCACTACTGAAAAAGAACTTCTTGCCATTGTCTACGCCTTAGACAAATTCCGTGTGACAACCCTCGCGAATGCGGAAACATAAAACATACAAGCATGTGAATTATATAGCGGAAAATACGGTATTTTAAAAACCTTTATACATACAAGATAGAAAAATACGAGGAGTGTCAAAATATTACAAACTAAATAAAAATACCACAAGAGACGTAGTCTCTCAAAGTGTTAACAAAAGGCAAAGTAATTAGCAACTAGCTAAACAACGTCTAGAGGTGTTTCATCCAGGGACAACGCCCGCTAGCTCACACCCGAACCCAAAATAGCCTAAGCAAAAAGCCATCCATGCAAGCAACCTGTTCATTCATGAAAAACATGAACGCCACAGTCAGTGGGGAGTAACTCCGGGTTCTCCCAGCCATATCACATCAAACGTACATATAAGGAAATACAAAAGTAAAATCATGCATATATATATATCCATGTGAGTTATGATAAGAATAGATAGGCAATCCGATAATTAATAATAAGATCATGTGGAAATCAATCCGAAACCATCATGTTATTCAAAGACTCGGGGAAAAGACACTCTTAGGCAATCGAATACGCTCACTAGGGCTTACATCTCACCGTTAGCGGTATAAGATTGATAAGATTGAGACTCGACAGACAAACCAAGTCAAGTCATGCGATGATCACAATAAATCCAACATATTATCATCAATTCACGAACCAAGACAATGACGGTGTCCAATCATGCAATGACCATGAACAATATCATGAAATCACGCATTCAAGAACGACACAAGACGACAACTCTCACGGTAAATGAAACGCACTAGCATCGTGTACATGGCATGTATGATTAAAAGGCTCCACGAGATAAAGCATTTCCCTGAACGCATACACGATAAAGCATTTCGCGTATGTAGACTAATTTCCTCCTGGTAGCACGACGATATAAATATCCGGTCCTAGTCTAAATCTGGCCAGAATCTCGGAATAAACCATTTTCCGATTCGACATGCGATGACGTTTCGCATCCAAGACTCGGTCTTACAAAGACGCCGAGTACCCCAAATTCGGTAGATCAATTCACGAAAGAGGCGGAAAAGAGCTCAAGCATCATAACAAGCGGTACGCTACATGCAAATAACACCACCTCGCAAGTACACAACATTTGACGGCAGGGTCGAACAACGCATAGCGTTCAACTCCCAACAACGTCGTCGTATGCCCACTAACACATGCATTTAAGCAGTAGGATACCTCCCTCCTTCCGACATTCCAGCCTTACGAACGGGAAGGTAGCCAAGGGAATGAGAATACAAAGCACAAGACAAAATAGTGCTCAAACCGACTCATTTGTAAAACCCGACTCAAAGTGGGAACATATCGAAAACCGTCACAAAACATGTGATACATGCGAAAGAGATATCATATATCCAAAACATGAATATTATAAGACATTACGTAAAATTATACGATAAACCGATCATGCGAACTATTATAAATTACGAGTTTTAGAAGTTAAAAGAAAACAACACAGCCGTGTTGCAGGCCGGGCAAATGACCGGTGGCCGGTGGGCCGGCTCAGAACACAGGCAAAAACCAAAAACATAGAAAAGAGGTCTGGGCGGGACAGTGGACCGGCGGCCGGTCGACCGGCACAGAACATCACACCAAAATCAAAACTTCCCATACTGATGTGTTCCAGGCCAGTGGAGGGATCGGTGGCCGGTGGGCCGGCCTGGAGCACCTCTTCATGCAAAAACCAAGTTTCCAAAATGAGTTACTGAAGTGTTCTCAGCCAGTGGTCAGACCGGCGGCCGGTCGACCGGCTGGGAACACCCCTTCATCCGAGAGCTTCCAATACTTAACCAATTCATTTCAAATCTCAATTATACTTCTAATAATCATCAACAATCAATATATATCATCAATATTCATCATATAACATCATTTACTAATCATAGCATGGTTTCTAATCTTCCTAATCGTATTCTAATACGATTTTCTAGCATATAACATGTAAAACACGTAAGTGATACCGAGTAACCCTTCACCGTTACCTTTAAGCGCCTCTACTAGTCGTCAAGCTCCTCTTCTATAAGGAAATAGTCTTTGTCGGGATCTTGGAGGTCACCACCTACAAATAGATCGTAAAAAGATGAATAAAGTTCATCTTGAGAAAGACGGAAAGCTTGAAAAGCGAGAAAGACGATACTTTTAATATCAATACGGATAGAGGAAGGTTAGGGAAGAATAATAAGACGAACTTACGTAAATTCTATCAAGTAACGAAGAAACTACGCGAATTCTAAGATCGATTTCAAAGAGGGAATATATGAGATTTCTTAAGGAGGAAGATATTTGTTTTGGTGTTTGAATGAAAAATTAGGTTAAGGAGGGAGTTGTGTGAGTTATGAAGGAAAAAGTCAAAGACGGTTTCCAAAGTCGAGAAAGTCAAACCCGATTCAAAAGTCAAGAAAAGTCAAACTCGCCTTAAGACGGGATTTTCATGAAATCTCGCAGAAATTCCAAATACGAACTCGGAAATTCTAAATTCGACTCGGAACTTAAAATTATAATTTTAAAACTTAAAATTACTGAAAAGATTTCGTAAAATATTTCTACTAGAAAAATAGGGTACATTTCCGGGTGTTACAACAACTGAGCACTCACTATCCAAAGTTTGCAACGAACATTTCTCAATCTCAAACTATGATTCCTTAAGAATAAAAGAGAATTACTAATTTCAAACCACAAATGGCCAATCACTAGGCAATCAGACAACCATTCAAATCATCTAGCTCATCAAAAACCCAAAATGAATCGATTTTCATTTATGACAAAACTTCTCAAACTTTGGGTACTAACTCAATTACCCTAAAGCAAAGTCTCTTTTAGAATCTACCAATTAGAGACATCTAATTCCCAAATGATATCCCAAGGAACCGATATAATACTCAACAACAACGAATATCATCTCGCTTAACTTGATTCCCAAAATAGCACTACACTAGCAAGCTCAATAAATGAAGCCACCAAGAGAGTACAATACCACCAACAGATTCATCCTAAGGTTTAAATCACAATCCTATTCATGATCAAAATCAACACGAAGCTAGCTAACAACCTAATCATCTCACCAGAGGAAAGACAATGACACCATGACATTGGAAACGATAGGAGATTTTGAGGGAAACACGAACGCGATAAGATCGGACAGAAATTAGAGGAACGCTAGAGGCATGGAGCCAAAAGCTAGATATTGGATAGATATAGCTATGAAGGTAGCCAAGCAAAGGAAGAGATAAGAGAAAACAATTTCCTAGGAATCGGGCTTAGTAGGAACTTGCATGAAAGGAAATGGAAAGGGATAATGGCACAAGAAAAAGGTTTAAGGTTTAATCTACAAAATTCCCTTTTTCAAACTCAGGGCGATAACAAAGCAACTCATCCCGATAACAAAGGTCTCTCATAAGGGACCATCGTACCACAAATCATCAAAGTAAGGTACACCTAGATTTAACAAATCGATTACAACCCAATTCATCCATCCCTTCATATAACACGAATTCCCAATTGCGAAATTGCAACTCAAGCATAGAAACATTCTCTCAACTCCAAAATTTGACACATTTCCAAAGGTTTCAAAACCGAATGACTAACAAGGACTTCTTCATACAAATCTCTTTTCAACTCTTATGGCCAACAAGGTAAAACACCATACAAAACGTCATCATCAATATAATATAGCCCACGAGTTCATTATTAACAAAGTACAACCTCAAGTGAAACATCATCATTAACGTCCCAAGGTATTTCCATCATAGCTCACATCACAATCCTCAAATAATATGGTTCAACTTACAACGAAACCTTACTACTCCAAACGAGTCTCCGATACCATAAGATAAGATCAAATCTTTAAATCCAAGAACTATAGCCAAATGCATTTTCACCAAGCCTATACTCTAACACATAAACTAGAATCCACCAGATGTCACTTAGTCTCAAAAGCATTTTACAACTCAAGGCATCATTCAAACTCCTAAGTTCAAAAGATTAAATCATTAATGGATTAAGGAGTCCTAGCCAACTCATTCAACCTTACACCATCAAATACCATGAACTATCTACACATTAGTCATGGCAAGCATCAAGCATTAAAATCATCAAATTTATCTTACTACCTTTCCTTAGAGTTACAACCAATCATCAATATAGGGTGAATTTAGATCTACACCATTTTCCTCAAATCACAAATTCATTCAAGCAAACACTAATATTCCACAAAATTCAAAGTCCTTCCGACCAAGTATAATATACCACAAACAAATGGGTATGGCATCCACAAAAATGTTACAAGAGGAAGGTAAGGATACCAATGGTAAGATGGAGGAACTATCAAGAGTAATTTCCCAGAGGCAAACAAGTTGGAAGAGAAAGAAGCACCTAGATAGAAGGAAGAGAGCATAATACATTAAGGACGAGAGAATTCATAGATGAGGAAGAAATACACTTCAATTAGGCTTGTCAATCTTCAAATCTTCGGTAAAGGATACTTCTTCTAGGTAACACAATGATCCACCTTAAGACGGTAGATATAAATAAACATAACATCACTCAAAACAATCAACAAACAAGTTAGAACCTAACAAACATCAAGTACACCAAAGACTACCAAGTAAAGTCCCTAATTTCTACCCATCTCTCATTTATTATTTCAAGGTCAAGTAATTTAAGTTTAGGGTTCACGTGTGTGCGTCGGGAGCGATAAAGCTCTGATACCAACTGTGACAACCCTCGCGAATGCAGAAATAAAACATACAAGCATGTGAATTATAAAGCGAAAAATACGGTATTTTAAAACCTTTATACATGCAAGATAGAAATACGAGGAATGTCAGTAATTACAAACCAAATATAAAATACTACAAGAGACGAAGTCTCTCAAAATGTTATCCAACAACAAAGTTATTAGCAACTAGCTAAAATCGTCTAGAGGTGTTTCAATCTAGGGACCACGCCCGCTAGCTCACACCCGAACCCAAAATACCACAAGCAAAAAGCCATCCATGCAAGCAACCTGTTCATCCATGAAAAAAATGAACGCCACAATCAGTGGGGAGTAACTCCGGGTTCTCCCAGCCATATCACATTAAACGTACATAAAAGGAAATACAAAAGTAGAAGCATGCATATATAGATATACATGTGAAATACGATAAGGATAGATAGGCAATTCAATATATAATGATAAGAGCATATGGAATACAAATCCGAATCCATCATGTTATACAAAGACTCAGGGAAGACACTCTTAGGCAACCGAATACGCTCACTAGGGCTTACATCTCACCGTTAGCGGTATAAGTTTGATAAGATTGAGACTCGACAAACAAACCATGCCAAGTCTTTCAATGATCACTCATATAATCATTCATGTAATCATCCATCTAAACACACCGACACAATGACGACATCTCTCACGGTAAATGAAACGCACTCGCACCGTGTACATGTCAAGTATGATTAAAAGGCATCCACAGGATAAAACATTTCCCTGAAAGCATACACGATGCTACATTTCGTATATGTAGACTAATTTCCTCCTGGTAGCACGACGATATAAATATCCGGTCCTAGTCTAAACATGGCCAGACTCTCGGAATAAACGTGTTCCGATTCGACATGCGATAAATGTTTCGCATCCAAGACTCGGTCAATCATAGACGCCGAGTACCCCAAATTCGGTCGATAATTCACGAAAGAGGCGGAAAAGAGCACAAGCCTCATAACAAGTGGTACGCTACATGCAAATAACACCACCTCGCAAGTACACAACATTTGACGGCCGGGTCGATCAACGCAAAGCGTTCGCCTCCCAACAACGTCGTCGTATGCCCACTAACACATGCAATTAAGCAGTAAGGATACATCCCCGTTCCGACATTCCAGCCTTACAAACGTGGCGGTAGCCAAGGGAATGAGAGTACAAAGCACATAGGAAATTAGTGCTCAAACCGTAACATGTGTAAAAACCTACTCAAAGTAGGACATACCAAAAACCGTCACAAAACATGAGAATAGGGCATTATATAAATGTAACTATGATAAACATGAATCAATACATGATACATAAGCATTAGACCAAGTTTAAGAAGCATAATAATTAGGAAATATAGATCTTATCTCAAAACAACAAGTTTGGAAACTAACTAAAACAAGGGTCCACTTCACACGGTCATAACTAGAGTTATAGACATACAAATTCAGAAATTCTACATTGAGGTGATAGCTTATCCTCTTACGGTTCCAACGGTAGGTCACAAGCCCAAAACAAGCAAGTAACGAAGGAGATATGATCATTTTACGAAAAGGGGTCAGTGCAGTGAAACTGCACAAGTCACGACCGTGACTTGTATTTCACGCTCGTGAAACTGTCTGTCACGCAAGGGTATTTGGTCAGCCACTATTTCACGCTCGTGACATGAGTTTCACGACCGTGACTTGGGTCAAGACACCTCCATTTTGTTCTAAACTCAACCATCATCAATTATTATCATAAATTATCAATTCTCATATCAATTCTCAACAAACAACAAGTATCATCATCAACACAAGTTCTATGAATACTAATCCTATTCCAAATACGATTACTAACATAGAAAACACATAAAACTACGTAAATGATATCGAGTAACCTTTCACCGTTACCTTTATGCGACTTCAATCGAGTTCTAGAAAGCCTCCACCTACAATTAGATGACAAAAGATGAATATAATTCACCTTTGAGAAAGACGGATAAATTGAAAAGCGAGAAAGACGGTAATTTTATTACCAAAACGGATAGAGGAAGATGAGAGGGAAGGAATAAGACGAACTTACGTGAATTTGAGCGAGAAATGAAAGAGTTATGACGATTCTAAGACGGATCAAAAACGGAGGCAAGGTTTTGGTTGGTTTCTTAGTGAGGAAGAAAGTTTTTGGTTGTGTGATAATGAATTAGGTTAAGAGGGAGTATGAGGTGAGTTAGTGGAAAAAGTCAAGAAAAGTCAAAGACGCCTTAAGACGTGATTCACTTGAAATTTCGCGTAAAATCCAAATACGAACTCGGAAATTCCAAATTCGACACGGGAAATTAAATTCTAAATTAAACTAAATTTCGCTGAAAAGTATCCGTAAAATATTTTTACTATTAAAAATAGGGTACATTTGCGGGTGTTACACTTTACACAAGTATACGCATTTGCCACTGGGGACTAGGCAAAAGAGTTATACACTTCTGATATCCATTTATTTAAAAAATATAAAAAAAGTAATGTTTCTTCAGTCCCATTTATATTGACATATTATCACACTTTTCGGTGGTTTTAAGGAAAAAAAAAGTACATTAATAACTTTAAGATAATTCGTTTCCCGATCAAAATGTAGTTTCTAATAGGTGCGAGGAATGCTTAGCAATATATTTTCTCCCTTTCGTGATATGGTAATGTGCCACAGTTTGGTGGGTTGGAGTGGAAGTGGCCATGAGCCAGGTTGGGCCGAGATTGGGGACGACCCGAGTCCACCAAAGTCAGCCTTGAGCGGACGAGCGGGTTGTATGGTGGGTCGGAGGTGGGTCATTAGCATATTATTAAAGGGTCAAGAGTGGGTCAGCGGGTGGGTCATGAGCGCGTTGGAACAAATTTTTTATTTCCTTATAATAAATGAATATATAAAAAGGACTTGTAAAATGGAAAATTTAGAAACATAAAGACTTTGAGCAAAGTTATTATAACATTAAACTTTTAGAAAGGATTTGTTTATAACGAAAAAAGGGTTTGATCCAAATTACTATAGTACTCCCTCCTAATCGCTCATTTCTTCCCTCTTTCTTTATCATGTCAGTCGGGTTTTCTTCCCTCTTTCCCTTTTTGGATGTGGGGTTGTGTGTTTTGTTTGGTCCAAATTCATTTGTATGTGGGGTAGTGTATTTTGTGTGCTCCAAATTCATTTCCTTAATTCTTGTGCAAAAAGGAAAGGGGAAGAAATGAGTGACTATGAGTGACTATGAGAGAATATTAGTTATTAAATAATGTCAAATAATAAATTTCATATTATTCTGCAAAGTTATATTACATAAATGATTATACAACCAATACTTAACAACAATGGCGAGTCATTGAAGCGGGACACTTGGGCGGGTCATTGTGTAAAACTTCTATCTACGAAAGTGCCTTACTACTACGGCCTACGTTAGCAAATGAGAGTCCTGCCATCACGTTTTCCCGAGGTAGCACATATCAAAAGTGACAATAATGAAAATAACATTTAAATAGTGCATAAAGTTTAGATTGATTACAACTTATTATACAAAATCCAAAATTAATACTGTGACACCTCGCGATTTCGCAATAAAGTAAACACATAGATTTGTAGTGGAAAATACGAGATTTTTTAAAAACTTTAAAAGCAAAACCGCGAATCTCACTATTATCAAACCAAAACTTAGTTTACTAAATCATTTATACAAATTGCAACTTAAATAAATATAAGGGGCACTGATCCCTTGATAAATACACAATTAAGGTAATAAAGTAATATAAACTACAACGCTGAGAGTGAATCGTAGTAAGTAAAACGCTCGCTAGCTCACTCGTCAAAACCCCATGCAACACCAACCTACAACCTGTTCATTCATGAAACATGAATGCCACAGTTAGTGGGGAGTAACTCCGGGTTCTCGTAGCCATATCATATCAAAACGCACATAAACGCACATAAAATCATATTTCATCAAGCATACATACATATCATACTGGATAGAAGAATAGCATTACATAATAGCAATATATAAGCATGTGAATCATCAATCATATCATCATCATGTAACAAAGACTCGGGGAAGACTCCCCTTGGCAACCAAATAGATCACTAAGAGCATGAATCTCACAATTAGCGACCATATGTTTGAGAAGGTTAGGGGCTCAACAAACAAACCAATCATAGGCATTCAACAATTCAAGTATACAATCCAACATGTGATCAAACATACTCTCACGGTAAATGAAACGCACTAGCATCTGTGCTATGCAAGACAAGACAATTCTAGACTCTAATCCTCCCGGTAGGACTACGATAATAATACGATCGTAGTCTAAATCTGGCCAGACTCTCGGGACAAGATGTGTACCAGATTCGACATGTGGTTATACGTGCACATATCCAAGACTCGGTCGACATAACGGAACCCGAGTACGCCAAATTTGGTAGTACGACCAACGTCAAAGGCGTACAGAGAATGAGTATACCAATCCCGGCAGTATGACCAACGAGAAAGGTTCTCCCAAATATAATTAGTACTTATACTCCAGTAGTACGGCCAACAGAGATAAAACTTCAAACATAATCATGGTAGTATGCTACATTCAATGACACCACCTCACAAGGATACAACATTTGACGGCTGGATTGATCAACGCATTGCGTTTGCCTCCCAACAACGTCGTCATATCCCCACTGACATACAAGGGATGTACCTGTATCGATCCGAATTAAAGTCTAACGAGTATAAGGGTACAAACGGGGAATGAGAGTTCAATATCATCCAACAAACAAGACTCAACAGACTACTCAAGATATACATGACTCAAATGAGCTAAACATCCAAAACCGTCACTAAACATGTGAATAAGGCATAAGAGAACAACAATGATAAACAAGACTCGATACATGTTACATAAGCATTAGACCAATTTTGTGAAGCAGAATCAATAAGAAACATAAAGCCCATCTCAAAACAACAAGTTTGGAAACCAACTAAAACAAGGGTCAACTTTAAACGATCATAACTAGAGTTCTAGACATTAAACTGCAGAAATTCAAAGTGGAGGTGAAATCTTATTCTCTTAAGGTTCCAACGGTAAGTAACACGCCCCAAACATGCAATTAACGAAGGAGATATGAACATTTTGCGAAAATGGGTCGGTGCATGAAAACTTCATCCGCCGGGTGAAATTTCACCCGCCCAGGGGAAATTTCACCCGTCGGCTACACACGAAACATGAACATGAATCTTCATCCCTTTCCTTTGGTTTGAAGATGAATCTTCAAACTCCAAACTCAACATATAAGATCATAACACAAACAAGCAATGACCAAGGATCATAACCCAACTTTATGCCAACAATCATAAGCCCATTTGTAATTACTAACATAATTCAAAACCAAACATCATTTAATGCATCATATGAGTATTCAACCAACATATAAGACATAGTTAAAGACATTAGAATCATCATTTAGTTCAACACAACAAACCCAACTTTAAGCCAACAATCTTAAGCCCATTTGTAATTACTAACATAATTCATCACAAAACATCATTTAATGCATCATATGAGTATTAAACCAACATATAAGACATCAAAACATCATAGGACACTCATTTAAGATATTAAACCCAATTTTAAGCAATAACAAGAGAGGTTTAACATTAACTCTACCAATTTCCACAAGTTGAGACATATGAGATGAATTCCAACAAGTAAACATGTTATAGTCATAAATTCATACCAACATATATAAAAGAATTCATCTTTAACATAAAGGCTACTCTAAACACATAAAAGCACATAAGATGTGACACCGAGTAACCCATCTACGTTACCTTGATTAGCACTTCAAATCTTTGATTCTCAAGCTAACCATCAACCCACACGAATTCCTTGACCCAAGATCTTTAAAATCCACCTTTTACCGACAATTAATATGCTAAGAAACCCAAACCGAAATTCTGGAAAATCGGTCATAAAATAAAGTTAAAAGTTTTATCTTTTATTATTTAGAAAGAAAGAGGATGCTGAGAGGATTCCAAAACATTAAACGGAAATGAATTCCGTTAAGAAACGAAGAAATTATGTCTTTCTTAAGATTAGATATAGAAAAATGAGTTTTATAAAAATTTGGGGGGAGAGAGATATTTTATGATATGAAAAGGAAGAGGAGAATAAGAGGAAAAGATTGAAACCAAAATCGTCAAGTTTCGTTGAGAGACGAATAAATGGCATTCGTCTTAAGTTTATGAAGTTATTGAGCTTTAATGGAGATTTTTGGCTAAATGGAATGGATGAAGTTTGATGATAAATGAGGGGGAAGGAGAAGTTTTATGATGGGTTTGTTTTCAGAAAGTGGATAATAATATTCCCAATATTCAAGGTGGGTACTACCCACTCGAATTTTCGAATAGAGTCCGATTATGGGCTCATAATGGACTGAAATGCGACGGTTTCTACCCAACTGAAGTAAATTAAATTTTAAATTAATTTAAAACTACGAAATCATAAATTATTGATTTAAAATATTTTAACCAATAAAAGTAAAAAAATAATTTATAAAATTTACGACTTTAGTAAATTACCCATTATTATAAAATCAGGGGTGTTACAAATACAATTATCAAAATCCGAAATAGTAAACTCTAATAAATGTCTAAGACACAACAGAAGCAAATCGTCTCATCATCGCGCAACGACCATGTGAACCCCAAAGCATGCTCAAAGGACTACCTGTTAAACTCTTGCTCACCATCCTTAATGGATCATATCAGTTTTGAAGACAAACACGTAGGTTCTACAATTATACATTTACCAATACCAACAAGTTACAATGCAATCACATCAATAGATCATGATCATCTCCAAACTTCGGTAACTAACATGAGTCTCATCGCAACGAGTAGCCGGGTTCCCATCGCAACAGGATACCCACTCCTACCTATGCCAGACTGCGGCACTGGACATCAAAATACCCGCTCATCACAACGAGCGTAAAATGGCTCATTAATGTGCATGTCCCCTTTGTAACGGGAGTCACAAGAGGCGAAATATGGGGGTGGAACCATCTCCCGAACATGGTCCACAATCTCAATCACAATCATCATAATTAACATCATAACCATCATCGCGATCAACATCATACTCATCATCATTATCAACATCATAATCATCAACAATCAACATCACATTAATCATTAATATACAAGTGTATTGAGTAGGGGTACCCTACTACAAAAGCAATCCAAAAAGGTACGATCACGCAAGAATAGAAATGCTGCTCTACGAAATCTCCTCCTAACAATTATACAAGTAATCTAGAATCAATAAGGAATCATAATTACCCTAATTCCAAGCCTAACTCAGATTAGGGTTCTAACAACGCAACCGAAAAGACACAATTTAATTAGGGAAAAAGACTTACGATAAGATCGATGCACGAATGAACACGAACTAGCAACAAGGACGATCTTCAAGCTTGGCAATGTGACTAGGATGGTTAAAAGTGTTTATAAAATAATTTATGGTTAAGAGAAATAATTAAAACTGACAAAATGATTTTATATACTATTAATCATCTAATCCAAAAATGCTTGAATTACCCACCAGACCGAGGCACTCGACTGAGTACCCTGCACTCGATCGAGTACACCCCACACTAGATTGAGTGCCACCTAGGAAGTAGCCTGCTTAAGCGACACTCAATGGAACGCTTGAATTTCACTGATGGTATTCTGTTGAAAAGTTTGTCTTCTTTATTGTAAAGTGGAACGCTTTAACGGTTTACTAATTTGAAATGGAATATTTTAAGTTAATCAAATGTCGAAGTTACAACAACTGTAGGACATATGAACCCAATGCCAAAGTACCTGCTGTCTAAGTTCAATGGGCGAAACAAAAAACGTATCTTGCAACCATTCTTCCCTAAGTCCTTTTCGAGACGGTTACTCTGGAATAGTCGGGAATTTTGAGAATCATCCTACTTGTGTCTTTACACTAAGCCTTTAGGGTCCATATATGAAAATTTGAACCCACATTGTCTTACAACACATTTGTACTCGGGTTTTGTCAAACCCGAGCCATCTTTTCCAACCAAGATGTAAGCCATAACCCATTGGCTTTAACACCAGTAAACAAACCTTCAGAATGACGGTCCACTATTCAAACCTTTTGTTTTCAAGCTCCACATCCAAGAAAATCACAGCCTCTCACACCAACCATCGACTTGGGATTTGACGGTACCTTATGTGACAACCCTCGCAAATGCGGAAAAAAAACATAACAAGCATGTGAATTAAATAGCGGAAAATACGATGTTTTTAAAACTTTTATACATGCAAGAAGAAGTATACGAGGAGTGTCAAATATTACAAACAAAAGTACGAAATATACTACAGCAAGAGACGTAGTCTCTCAAAAGGTTAACAATGTCAAAGTGATTAGCAACTAGCTAAAAAAACGTCTATAGGTAAATCTTCCAGGGACAACGCCCGCTAGCTCACACCCGAACCCAAAATACCAAGCAAAAACCATCCATGCAAGCAACCTGTTCATCCATGAAAAACATGAACGCCACAGTCAGTAGAGAGTAACTCCGGGTTCTCCCAGCCATATCACATAAACGTACATAAAAGGAAATACAAAAGTAGAAGCATGCATATATAGATATACATGTGAAATACGATGAGGATAGATAGGCAACTCAATATAAAATGATAAGAGCATATGGAATACAAATCCGAATCCATCATAATATACAAAGACTCGGGGAAGACACTCTTAGGCAACCGAATACGCTCACTAGGGCTTACATCTCACCGTTAGCGGTATAAGTTTGATAAGATTGAGACTCGACAAACAAACCATGCCAAGTCATCCAATGATCAATCATATAATCATTCATGTAATCATCCATCCAAACATACCAATACATTGACGAAATCTCTCACGGTAAATGAAACGCACTAGCACCGTGTACATGGCAAGTATGATTAAAAGGCATCCACGAGATAAGCATTTCCCTGAACGCATACACGATTCAACTCATTTCGTATATGTGGACTAATTTCCTCCTGGTAGAACGACGATAATAATACGACCCTAGTCTAAATCTGGCCAGAATCCCGAAATCACATTTTCCGGTTCGACATGCGATGACATTTCGCATCCAAGACTCCGGGGTGAATAGAATAAGGGGAAAGGTGAGCTTCATCAAGAACTCGCTTTCTCAAATCAAGAGCATTAGGCACAAACAAACGGCCATGGAATCGAAGAACACCTTTATCATCAAACTGGAAATCTTTAGCTTTACCTTCAAGAAGTCTGGCTTGAATAGACTTGTAGGTAAGATCATCAACTTGGCTTTCGCGGATCTCACGGAGAAAAACAGGTTCGGCAGTCATATCACCAACACAAACAAATCCACGCTCCACAAATTCTAACCTCAACTTTCGAAACTCGGTACAAAGATCATCGTGTAATACCCGCATAGCATTCAAAGCATGAGAAGCTTTCCTACTAAAAGCCTCGGCAACAACATTAGCCTTCCCTTCATGATACAACAACTCAAAATCAGAATCGTTCACCAATTCCAACCATCTTCTTTGTCTCATATTCAACTCTTTTTGAGTAAATATGTACTTCAAACTTTTGTGATCGGTGAATATACGACAATGAACACCAATAAGGTAATGTTTCCACACTTTCAAAGCATGAACAACGGCGGCCAATTCCAAATCATGAGTAGGGTAGTTCACTTCATGAACTCTCAACTGTCTTGAAGCATAAGCCACCACTTTCCTACTTTGCATAAGAACACATCCCAATCCCATCTTAGAAGCATCACAATAGACATCAAAGTCTACACCATCTTCAGGCAAAGTCAACACCGGAGCGGTAGTTAACCTTTTCTTTAACTCTTGAAACGCGGCTTCACAAGCTTCATTCCATAGGAACTTGGTTTCCTTCTTCAACAACTGGGTCATCGGTCTAGCAAGCTTAGAAAAATCCTAGACAAATCTACGGTAATAACCAGTTAAACCAAGAAAACTTCGAATTTCTCTAATATCGGTCGGACTCTTCCAATCCACCACAGCTTCAATCTTAGAAGGATCCACCATTACACCTTCTTTAGAGATTACATGCCCAAGAAAGGACACTTTAGGTAACCAGAATTCACACTTGGAGAACTTAGCATACCACTTTTGACGACGAAGAACGCCCAAGATAGTCCTTAGATGAATAGCATGCTCTTTTTCGGACTTGGAGAAAAAAAGAATATCGTCAATGAACACCACCACACACTTGTCAAGATACTCACTAAATGCGCGGTTCATTTGGTCCATGAAAATAGCGGGAGCATTCGTCAATCCAAATGGCATCACCTTGAACTCATAAAGACCATACCTTGTACTAAAAGCAGTCTTCGGTATATCAACATCACGAACGGGAATTTGGTGATAACCGGATCTCAAATCAATCTTGGAAAAAGTTGAAGCACCCTTTAGTTGATCAAACAAATCTTCGATTCTTGGTAAAGGATATCTATTCTTGATTGTAATCCGATTCAATTCGCGATAATCAATACAAAGCCTCATAGAACCATCTTTCTTCTTCACAAAAAGAACGGGAGCACCCCAAGGCGAGGCACTTGGTCGAATAAAACCCTTCTCAATCATATCATCAAGCTGCTTTCTTAATTCTTTCAACTTGGTTGGAGCCATACGGTAAGGAGCTTTGGCTATGGGTCCAGAACCAGGTACAAGATCAATAGAGAACTCAACATCACGCTCGGAAGGAATCCCGGGCAAATCTTCAGGAAATACATCAACAAATTCACGAACAATAGGCACATCTTCAATACTTGGCAAAGAGGTAGTTGAAGAAGTCACAATACACAAGTATGCTTGGTGACCCTTTCTTACCATACTTACCAATTTCATAACGGAAATCAAAGACACACCTTTTCGGGGATGAGATCCCTTATAGGTTATTCTAACTCCTAAAGGAATCTTTAAATAAATCTTTTGATCACGACACTCGAACCTAGCATGGTACAATGCTAACCAATCAATACCTAGAATTATATCGAACTCTCCTAGAGGGAACTAAAGGAGATTAGCGGGAAAGATAGAACCCGCAATCGATATTGGAACATTAGGATAAAGAGTAGAAAAAGAGATAATATCTCCGGATGGTAAGGATATGGGAGTATCCTCACTAGATGTAGGCTCGATAGATAATTTATTAGCATAAGTCGAAGACACAAAAGACATAGAAGCACCAGTATCAAATAGAATAAGACACGGTTGCTCTAAGATTGAGAACATACCCGTGATTATCTCTGGATGAGCATCGGCTTCGGCACGGCTCATAAAAAAGATAGAACCCTTAGGTTTAGCAGGAGGAGGGGGCAACTTTCGATCGGGGCAATCATCATAACGGTGACCACCCTTTTGGCAAAAGAAGCACACATAAGGTCGGTTGAAACATGAAACACCGGGGTGATGTGGTTGTCTACAACGGTTACATTGACGACCTTGAGCTTGAGCTTGAGGAGCATAAGGCCTATGAGCCACCTTAGAAGTAGCTCAGGGAATGAAAGGAGCGGGAGCTCTTGCGCTTGCATTTGAAGGAGGATTAAATCTCCTCTTCTTAGCATAAGAGTTAGAAGGAGACGGAATAAACGGTCTCTTCCCAAAGACATTTGGTCTTGGAGTGAAAGAAGGAGAGGGATTATTCATCAAAGCTTCATCTCTAATAGCCTTCATGGAATTCTCGGCCCACAAGGCATCATCATAAAGATCCCCAAAGGAAGTAGTATTCCTTCTCACTTTACTTTGAAGAACGGCACTCAGCTTGTTGCGGTAATAGAAGGCTCGGTCCTCGTCATCTCGGATAAGCCTCGGTGCAAAATGAGCAAGCTTGTTGAACTCCGTAGTAAAGTCTTGCGCAGACAAGTTGCCTTGCTTAAAGTCAATAAACTCCTTGAGCCTTTGTTGCTTAAGCTCTTTAGGATAGAATCTACCTTCCACTAGAGCTTTGAAACAAGCCCAATTGAAATCATCTTCTAGAGTAGCGGTGGCACTAGTGATAGCCCACCAATTATCAGCTTCCCTTACAAGGAAGTGCTTTGCGATCCTCACCTTGTCCTCTTCACGGACTTGGTATAGATCAAATTGCTTCTCCATCTCTCGGAACCATTCCGATAGCTCGATCGGGTCCGGCTCTCCACCGTAAGGTATAATCTTACTCCTTGCTATTTGTCCAGCTACCCAAGCGTAGCCTCCCTGATGGTTATCTTCTCTTCGAGGGGGAACGTGGATGGCTTGAGCTAAAGCCGCATCTTGTTGATTTTTCAACACTTGCGTAAGAGCTTCCAGCATGACATTCTCTACTACTCGTGGTCTAACCATCTTCATAAGAAACAAAAACAAATTAAGTTACTCCTATCAATTAGCATAAACAAAAAGACTACCAAGTAAAGTCCTTAGCTTCTACCCATCTCTCATTTATTATTTCAAGGTCAAGTATTTTAAGTTAAGGGTTCACGTGTGTGCGTCGGGAGCGATAAAACTCTGATACCAACTGTGACAACCCTCGCGAATGCGGAAATAAAACATAACAACCATGTGAATTAAATAGCGGAAAATACGATGTTTTTAAAACTTTTATACATGCAAGAAGATGTATACGAGGAGTGTCAAATATTACAAACAAAAGTACGAAATATACTACAGCAAGAGACGTAGTCTCTCAAAAGGTTAACAATGTCAAAGTGATTAGCAACTAGCTAAAAAAACGTCTATAGGTAAATCTTTCAGGGACAACGCCCGCTAGCTCACACCCGAACCCAAAATACCAAGTAAAAAGCCATCCATGCAAGCAACCTATTCATCCATGAAAAACATGAACGCCACAGTCAGTGGGGAGTAACTCCGGGTTCTCCCAGTCATATCACATTAAACGTACATAAAAGGAAATACAAAAGTAGAAGCATGCATATATAGATATACATGTGAAATACGATAAGGATAGATAGGCAATTCAATATAAAATGATAAGAGCATATGGAATACAAATCCGAATCCATCATGTTATACAAAGACTCGGGGAAGACACTCTTAGGCAACCGAATACGCTCACTAGGGCTTACATCTCACCGTTAGCGGTATAAGTTTGATAAGATTGAGACTCGACAAACAAACCATGCCAAGTCATCCAATGATCAATCATATAATCATTCATGTAATCATCCATCCAAACATATCAATACATTGACGACATCTCTCACGGTAAATGAAGCGCACTAGCAGCGTGTACATGGCAAGTATGATTAAAAGGCATCCACGAGATAAGCATTTCCCTGAACGCATACACGATTCAATTCATTTCGTATATGTGGACTAATTTCTCCTGGTAGAACGACGATAATAATACGCTCCTAGTCTAAATCTGGCCAGAATCCCGAAATCACATTTTCCGGTTCGACATGCGATGACATTTCTCATCCAAGACTCGGTCAATCATTGACGCCGAGTACCCCAAATTCGGTCGATAATTCACGAAAGAGGCGGAAAAGAGCACAAGCCTCATAAAAAGCGGTACGCTAGATGCAAATGACACCACCTCGCAAGTACACAACATTTGACGGCCGGGTCGATCAACGCAAAGCGTTCGCCTCCCAACAACGTCGTCGTATGCCCAATAACACATGCAATTAAGCAGTAGGTTACATCCCCGTTCCGACATTCTATCCTTACGAACGTGGAGGTAGCCAAGGGAATGAGAGTACAAAGCACATAACAAAATAGTGCTCAAACCGTAACATTTGTAAAAACCGACTCAAAGTGGGACATATCAAAAACCGTCACAAAACATGCGATACAAGCGAATGAAATATCATATATTCGAAACATTAACATTTAAAGTCATTACGAAAATTTATACGATAAATGAACCATCGGAAATATTATAAATGAAAATGTAAATTAGAATTACAAGTAAAGTCCAGCAGGTGCCAGCCGGTCAGGTGGACTGGCTGCCGGCCACCCGACTTACGCCAAAAATCATATGAAAAACCAACATGAAAATACAGTGTGTCCCAGCCGGTCAGGTGGACCGGCTGCCGGCTACCCGGCTGGGACCAAAGGTACATGAGATAAACAAAGGAAAAGTAGGGGTGTCTCAGCCGGTCGGCTGACCGGCTGCCGGTCGGCCGGCTGAGATCAACTTCATGCTTCAAAATTTACGTAACATGCAATATTTTACAGCCACTGCCCCAGCCGGTAGGCTGACCGGCTGCCGGTAGGCTGACCGGCTTCCGGTTGGCCGGCTGGGGTACAATATGCACGAAATCAACATTTTTCACCAAGGATCCATATTCAACCATCATCTACTATTATCATAAATTATCAATACTCATATCAATTCTCAACAAACAACATCCATCAACAACAACACAAGTCCTAAGCTTACTAATCATATTCTAAATACGATTCCTAACATAGAAAACACGTAAAACACGTAAGTGATATCGAGTAACCCTTCACCGTTACCTTTTATCGTCTTTACTCCGCGTCAAGGTCCTCTTCAATCAAGAAGTAGTCTTTGTCGAGATCTTGGAAGTCACCTCCTACAAATAGTTAATAAAAGATGAATATAATTCACCTTGAGAAAGACGGATAATTTGAAAAGCGAGAAAGACGGTAATTTTATTATCAAAACGGATAGAGGAAGATGAGAGGGAAAGAATGAGACGAACTTACGTGAATTTGAGCGAGAATTGAAAGAGTTATGACGATTCTAAGATTGGAAAGATTATGGAAGCTAGGTTTTATGGTTTTCTTAGTGAGGAAGAAAGAGTTGAGTTGTGAGGAAGTAATAGGTTATGAGGGAGTATATGTAGAGTAAGTGGAAAAAGTCAAGAAAAGTCAAAGACGTCTTAAGACGTGATCCACATGAAATCTCGCGTAAAATCCAAATACGAACTCGGAAATTCTAAATTCCACACGGGAAATTTAATTTATGACTAAAACTAAATTTCGCTGAAAAGTATCCGTAAAATATTTTTACTATAAAAATAGGGTACATTTGCGGGTGTTACACCTTACAGGCTAGAACGGGACAGTATGATGTTTTAGGTGAAACCTTCGAGTGTGTACACACAAATAAAAATGACTACGTTTATGCACCTTTGTCGAACTAGGATAGGTTTGATTTCGCCCCACGCGAATACGTAAGCAGTCCTCTAGAAATAAGGATTCAATCATCCACCCCTTTTTCTTGTCCATGTCTAGGGATCTCTTGTGCGAAAGCCACAAATTTTTTACGGGTCTACCCAAAGTCCAAATGAAGCCACTTTTGTCGAGTTAGTCTTAGTACCTTGTTTAGCTAAGATGAAGATATAAACTCACGATGAGTAGTTTTCAAAGCTCGTAACGAATTATGTTTGACGATGTTAACATATATGTTTTTTCACCCATGCAGAGCGTCGGGTCTATTTGTAAATAGATAGAAATTCTGCCGGGAATCGAAAAATGAAAGCCCGCTGAAAAGAAAGGAGGTGGTGGCAAAAATGAATAAACCCGCTGAAAAGAAAGAAGGCGGAGGCAAAAAATGATAAAACCCGTTGAAAAGAAAGAAGGTGGAGGTGAAAGATGAACGATGGTGTAGATGACGGTTCCTGATTAGCAAATGATGGAAGTAATGTTTAGCTATTCGGAAGCGATAGCTGAAGAGTTCTACCCCCAACGAGTCAAGTTTTCAATTAAAATACCATACACACTTACGGATTTTATTTTCCTTTGGTTTGAAGGTGGCTACGCCCACATTGGTTACGGGTCGAAAGAGTCCGAGTCGCATTTGAAAATGCAATTCGTGTCTACCCATCAAATTCTAAATTTTTTTCAAAATGACGATCGATGATTCATTTTCAAATTAAAGCTTGGTCGATGCCCCATCATCCTTGTTTTCTAAAATGCGAATCGATGATCCATTTTCAAGCAAAGATCGGTCGATCACCCATTTCAAATCAAAGCTCGGTCGATGACCCATTTCAAATAAAAGTTCAGTCGACGACCTATTCGAATTTTCAAATCAAAGCTCGTTCGATGACCCATGTCAAATCAAAATTCGGTCGATGACCCTTCGAAATTTCAAATAAAATCTCGGTCGATGCCCCATGTCAAATCAAAATTCCGTTGATGACCCATTCGAATTTTTAAATCAAAGCTCGGTCAATGACCATTTTTAAATCAAAGCTCGGTCGATGACCCATTTTCAAATCAAAGCTCGGTCGATGACTTTTTTCAAACCAAAGCTAGGTCGATGACCCATTTGAATGTTCAAACCTGAAAATGTTGCTACGTGAATTGCGTGCTATTTGAATCGTGATCAAATATGCAGAATATGATCCAAATAGGGGTTATGTCAACGTCGGCGCCATAACCCATTATGAAATAGACATAATGACATCCACTGCAGAATGCTTCCCAATAATGTTGGGTCAAACGAGCACCAATACGATGAATCATTCCTTGAGCGGAACACGAGAATTGATAATTATTCCTCCAGTAAAAAGAAAATCTTGGCTTTATTCAATGGAATAACAAGATATTAATATTGGGGCCGAAGCAGCAGAAAGCTATATGTCAGTGAGCTTGAACTACGATACGGATTTGATTAAGTCAAAAATGGATACGTAGGTGCATAAGGATAAGGCTCAACCCCGCTTATAATGAAAACAACGATATAACGGGTCGATGATCAACAATATGAGTGAATTGAGTATTAAAAAGTAGCCCCATTTTTTCGATTTATATGATGTGTAATTAATTACTTGATCTTATGGATTAAAATCAACTAACTAATTAATCAAAGTGTTGAGCAAGTAACGAAAATAACAAAAATAAAGAAAGACACAAGATGTTTTGAGGTGGTTCAGTTTCACAAATTGAAACCTACGTCCACTATTCTCGATTAATAATCTTTAGTACCTTTCTATGGTTTACAAAAATTATCAACCCACTCGTAAAATCAACTATGGTTATAACTCAAGGTGAGTATCGCTAAATACTCTATACTATCTTACGTTAATAAGAAAGTACAATATAACTCACAAGGATTCTCGTAAAAGAATAAATAGGATTATGTGATGTACTATTATCCAATAACGTATTTCACGCGAGCGATTGATAATAATTGATGCACGACTTTTTCGTAAAAACAAACAGTAAAAATAATAAATATATTGCTCAAAGTGTGTTTAAAAAAAATTTGTAAATTTTCTCTCAATGAGTGTAAAGGTCGTTGTAGAATGATTGAGATGAAAGGAGTATTTATAGTAGTATCATAGGAGATATAAAATCTAAAACCCTAACTTTTTCTTTAAGAAATATATTTATCTTTAATATCTCAAAATATTATTGTAAAGATATTATTAGAATCCTAGGTTAAGGTAAACAAGGAAACGTGCATGTAT
Source organism: Heliosperma pusillum (assembly GCA_022085475.1). Lineage (NCBI taxonomy): Eukaryota > Viridiplantae > Streptophyta > Magnoliopsida > Caryophyllales > Caryophyllaceae > Heliosperma > Heliosperma pusillum. The sequence goes on from JAIUZE010075370.1 coordinate 27,643, forward strand.
AGGCCGAAATCCTCATCACCACAAAACCCTATGAGCACGCAACCCTAAGAGGCACAAATCCTAGGTTTCACAAAACTTTAGGTGGCACAACCACTAGGTGGGCTTATTCGGTGAACAACAAATTGAGATAAATGTATTAGAAACCCTAGGTAACATGACAACTCATAAGTTGTATTACTAACCAATAGAATCTCATAAATACATTATCTATTAAAACATTTGATAAATGTAAAAATACCCTTTCTTTTTTGAAAACATTTAAAAGATTTATTTCCAAAATCCTGCATCAACTTTATCATCCAAAGTTATAGGTTAAAGCTATAACTTTGAACTTAGTATGTAAAGTTAGAAGTGAGTCATAATTTTACTTACATAAAAATCACTCTAGTGAATTAGTTACCGAATGATGACCTATACTATCTAATCTTTGCAAAGATCATCAGTATACGGATCATCTCTTCATCTTGAGCACAAAGACCCTCCATCTTGAGTCTTTTGTTATTTCGAAGTAGATCTTGCTTGAATTGTTTCTTCAATGTTATAACCAAGGTAGCTATAGCTTTGCATATGAACTTCCAAAGTTATAGCTCAAGCTCATATAACTTTGTCTCACAGAAATTTTCAAAGTTATGCCTTAAGCTCCTATAACGTTGATCTCCTTTCTTGTAATTGTTGTTAGATATGATAAGACTAAAGCACACAATTACATGCATATGATATAATAATTAAAGCACATTATCAAGTATATACATGTCATTATCAAAACTATAAAATAGGTCCAAGAAATTCCCCTTTTTGATGATGACTAGTCTCTTATGATTTCTGTTATGATTGTGACTAAGTATGGTCCCCCTCAACAAAATACTACCAAAGTTATAGTAACGTTGATCGCAAGAACATAAAAACCTAGCCAAAGTTATACCTTGAAAGACTTTAAGAGATAACGCGTCTTGACAAGGAGCAAGCTTAAGCAAAGACTCAAATCATATCATTTCTTTCCCCTCTTGGCATCATTGAAAAGGCAAGAACAAGGATATAAAATGACTAGAATAATATATTCCAAGACAAGAAATAGATATGGAAAATACACAATACTTAACAATTCATAGCAAGCAAAATCAAATACTAAATGTCAATTAAACTATAAACCACAATTAAAAGTATTAATGCCAATGGGTCGAATATAGTGTAAGCCAAAATGGGTCGAATGGACAATAGGATAAGTAGTTTAACGACCAACAACCAAATAAAGATGAGAAAATCAAGGCAAATTGGGTGGACGAGGGATAGAAGGGTCGATATAGCCGGGTCGGGTACGATAATCAATGGTGTCAAGGCGATCAAAGCACTTCTTCACATGATTATCTTGTGCGGTGAGGCATGAATCAAAGTTACGAACCTTCATGGATAGGGCCTTCGTCGCATCATAGATAGTGTGCATTCTATCTCGCATTACCGCACCATTCTTCACCAATTCACCTTTTTTGCTAACCAAGAATTGCATCCGACCCCGTTGCCTAAATAACTCTTGTCGAAGATCGACAACATTTCTCTCAATTTTAGCAAGGCAACCATCGACTCCCGTCATTCAAACCCTCAAATCATCACTCACAACCGACCCACCATGGTCACGGTTTGAGCTAGTACTCCCTAAAGCCACGGTTTTGACCACCTTGTCAACAACCTCATCGATTTTATTGTCTTGGGCATCAAGGCGCTCAATAACCTCCCTCATAAATGAATTCAATTTTGTTTCAAGAGCCGAAAAATCAAAAACATTCGGCTTAACATCAACCAAACCAACTTTTGACTGAAAAACCAATTCCGGACCCAATGCCTCCATTTTCATGAATTTCAAGAAAGTATCATTCATATCATCTTTCAAATTGACGCCATAACTAGTCGGATCAACAACCCCCTTAGCCTCAAGAATCCGAGACACCCACATGCCATAAGCTAAGTCAAGGGTCGTGTAGACTTTATCTTCGGTCACCGAAAAACCGGTTTAAGAAATTCGAGAAAAAACAAGAGAAGCAAGGTTGACACGGTTACCCTCTACCCAATTCTTAACCACCATCATCTCATAAGATGCCATTTTATCCTGTCCACCCCGACGCGGGACCACCCTATTCCATAGAAAATTTATGAGAAATTTCAATTTTGGGGAGAAACTCCCCGCCAACACACAACTTGACAACGTAGCCCTATCGTCAAAATAACGCTTAACATCCAGTTTAGCCGTATCCGACAGCTCTTCCCACGACGTACTCGGGTCTATTGTGGCTTCATCATCAGGAACCAAAAACAGAGTACAAAAGTCGTTGATAGAGACTAAAACTTCTCGGCCATTCACCACGGCATATAAAACTCCATATTTCAAAGAAACGAAAGCATAAAATTGAATTACCTCGATGGGATAGATAGGACCCGAAAAGCGAGATGCATGCTCCCATTCTTGAAATTTCAAGAAATCGTTGAAGAACGTTAAAGCTTAATACTTTTCACACCATACATTCGGAAAACTCCGGCCACCATGAATACCATATTTTTCAGCCCGATTAACCAATTTTTGTTCTTCCTTTGTTAATCGAAGTTTGTCAAGTTCGGATGCCATTTCTTGAGGGAGAAATTCACGAAACAGAGGACGTTTTGTCCCTTCAATTTCCGTGATTTCTATGTCCTTACTAGCATCACTTTGTGCCATGTTCTTCCTCTTATTTAATATACACCTTTTGGTACCTTCAAGCACCGAGCCCGACTCGGTTTGGGTTAAATTGGATGATTTTTGGTTGGGTTGTGGTGATGGATTGGTAGATATGCAAGGGTTTTGAGTTTTGGAGTTTGGGGTGTTGGTGTTTTTGGGTGTGGACCGTGAGGAAGCCATTGTTGAAAGCTTGGTTTTTTTTTTCGTGTAGAAGAAGGAAGGTGGTGTTGGTGATGTGTGTTGATGCTGATGGTGATAGGTATTAATTAAAGTTAGTGTTGGGTTTTGTAGGGTAGGCACGCGAGCCGTCCTTTCCCCTCTTTTTCCCATTTTTTTTTAGTTTTTGAATTTGGGTAGGATAGAGAAAGGAATCTAGGATAAAAATAGGAGAGATATGGTAATGATATGATTAGGTAAATAAAAGATATGGTAGCATAATGGGGTTAGGAATTTTTGTCAAGGTAAATCATATGGGTAGAATATTTGGTTGATTAGGAAAGTGAATAAGATAGATATTTGACAAATATGTGGTCCATAAATCAATATACATAAAATACTTAATATGCAAGATAATCACGTAAAATATATAATATTAAACACAAATATACTAGCAATAGAATACACGGACACAGTCATATAATCTTGTCTTATTCTAACCAATCATGCAGGAACGTAAAATAAACATGACAAATTTAATTGCTACAGATTAAACCAATTTCCAACCATAAAATCTCAAAACGTCTTCTCGCTAACCCCTTTGTTAAAATGGCAGCCCATTGATTTTCAGTAGTACTAAATTCAAGTTTAATGTAGCTCTTTTCTACATGGTCGCGTAAGAAATGATGTCTAATATCTATATGTTTATTACGAGAACGCTGAGCTGGATTCTTAGAAATAATAATAGCACTCGTATTATCACACAAAATAGGCATATAACCAACATTTACACCATAGTCACATAGTTGTTGCTTTAACCAAAGTAATTAAGAACATACCAGTCCTGCAGCTATATACTCGGCTTCAGCAGTAGATAACGCAACAGAATTTTGCTTCTTTGAACCCCAAGTTATAATGCATGGTCCAACAAACGTAGCGAACTCATAGGTACTTTTTCTCTCTAAAGAACATCCTGCATAATCTGCATATGAATATCCTACTAGATCGAAATTGCACTTAAGAGGATACCATAAGTATAAATTAGATGTACCAATTAAATATCTCAAGTTACGTTTAACTGGAATCATATGTGACTCTTTAGGACACGATTGACCTCGAGCACAGACACATACGCTAAGCATAATGTCAGGTCTACTCGCAGTTAAATATAATAAAGAATCAATCATACCTCGATATGTAGTCTCATCGACACACTTACCATTTTCGTATAAGGTCAACTTTTTATTAGTTACCATAGGCGTTCCATTGGATGAGCGTTCTCCATACCAAATTTCCTAATTAGCTCTTTAACATATTTCTGTTGGTGAATCTTTATACCTTCCGTAGTTTGTTGAATTTGCAATCCTAGGAAGAATTTCAATTCACCCATCATGCTCATTTCAAACTCTGAGGTCATTAGATCTGAAAACTACATGCATAATTTATTGTTAGTAGAACAAAAAATAATATCGTCTACATAAATTTGAGCAACAAGTAAATCAGAACCCTCGGATTTTAGAAATAGGGTTTTGTCGACAGATCCTCTTTTAAAATTTTTTTGTAATAATAATTCAAATAATCTGTCATAACTTGCCCTAGGCGCTTGTTTCAAACCATATAAAGCTTTATCATGTTTAAAAACATGGTTTTTTGAAATTTGCTATTGAAAAATCCAGGAGGTTGTTCAACAAAAACCTCTTCTTCCAAATATCCGTTAATAAATGCAATCTTAACATCCATTTGATACTGTTGGACCAATTTTAAAGTTTTGATAATGACATGTGTTTACGTGATAATATGTTTTACTCGATATATCATATGCGTGTAATTGTGTGCTTTAGTCTTATTATAGCTAGCAACAATTATGAGAAGAAAGATCAAAGTTAGACATAACATTGATAAAGTCTGTGAGACAAAGTTATAACAACTCCAGGAATAACTTTGGAAGTGAACTTGGAAGTTATAGCTAACCAGGAATAACTTTAAGGAAAATCGCTTCAAACAAGATCTACATAAATCTACACAAGACTCGAGATGGAAGGTCTTTGTGATCAAGATGAAGAGATGATCCGTATACTGAAGATCTTTGTGAAGATTAGATAGTATAGGTCGTCATTCGGTAACTATTCCATTCGAGAGATTTTATGTTCAAAGTTATAGCTTTAGCGTATGACTTTGGATGATAAATTATTGATGCATGATTTTGGAAATAAAATGTTTTGTAATGTTTTCAAAAGTGAAAGAGTATTTTTATATTTATCAAAAGTTTTATTAGAGAATATATTTATGGGATTCTAATTGTTAGTAATACAACTTATGGGTTGTCATGCTACCTAGGGTTTCTAATATATTCTATCTCAATTTGTTGCTAACCTAATTAGCCCACCTAGTGTTTGAGCCACCTAGGGTTTCGTGTAAACCAAGGGATTATGCAACCTAGGGATGCGTGCCTCCTAGGGTTTCGTGAGCTAGGGATTTCGGCCTCCTTAGGTTGTTTCCCTTGTTTACCTAATCTAGGATTATATTATATCTTTACAACAATTTTTGAGATATAAAGATAAATATATTTCTATACGATAAACCAAATAATATTTTGAGATATAGATATTTCTAAAAGATAAGCAAATATTATTTTATGGTATTAAAGATAAATATCTTAAATATTATGCTAGGGTTTTAGATCTACTATGATTCTAATACTATAAATACTCCTTCATATTTTATTCTTCAAACACACGAAATACACGAGTGCAACTACACGATATATTTACATACTTGTGTTGATTTTCCAAAATCGTTTTAAAGCAAACCTTTGAGCAAATATTTATTATCTTTAGAGTTTGTTTTTCAAAAAGAGTCGTGCATCAATTATTATCAATCGCTTGAGTGAAATACGTTATTGGATAATAGTACATCATTATAAGCATACAATTCTTTAACGGGAATCTGTGTGAGTTATATTGTACTTTCTTATTAGCGTAAGATAGTATAGAGTATTTAGCGATACTTACCCTGAGTTATAATCATAGTGTTGATTATACGAGTGGGTTGATAATTTTTGTAATCCGTAGAAAGGAACTAAAAATTATTAATCGAGAATAGTGGACGTAGGTTTCAACGTGTGAAACTGAACCACTTCAAAAATCGTGTGCCTCTCTCTTATCTCTTTACTTTTCGTTATTTCGTTATTCGCGCTTACTTTGATTAATTAATTCGTTGATTTTAATTCATAAGATCAAATAATTAATTACATATCATATAAATCGAAAAAGTGGGGCTAGTTTTTAATTCTCAATTCACCCCCCCTCTTTCGTATTCGATCAATAGACTCTACAATTGGTATCAGAGCCTCGTGCTCTTGATTGCCTTACAGCAAGGAGTCTGATCCATTTATCCTTTTATTATTATTTATTTTCCGCTGCATTTAATTTTATTTTAATGGATTCCAAACATCTGAAGTGTCCCGTATTCGATGGGAAGAACTACAGTTTATGGAAAAATATGATGACCCATTTCATAAAGGTTAACAATTGGGAGTGTTGGTGATAAGTGATATTTTGTACTAATTTATCCCCCGTTTTAGCTCGATTTCCATACGATTTATGCACTTTGTTAAGTGATTAACGAGCTAATATTGCTATTCTAGTTGTTTTGCGTGTTTTGACTCGTTTTATAGGAAATGAAGCGGTTTTGCTATATTTTCCTACTTTATGGAGAAAAGGCACTAGGATACGATTTTTCAAGGAATTGATGATAGCCAGTTCACGATTTGATTACGATTCCGCTACATCCTTCCTCAATTGGATTTATTTTGGACTTTGGCTTTGAACTTAAAAAGGAAACCTCAACCCAAGTCAAAAGAAGATCAGCCCAAGCCCAATTCCGTATTGCATTGACCAAGACCAAGGCATAGGATTTCGTGCCTAAGACAAAAAGACGGAAGAATCCATCTTGCACATTTACCCGATCGGATTACCATTTACCCGATCGGGTATTTCTGCAAATGGACGTTACTTAGCTCTTTTTCAACCGAGCTTAAATGTGTGATTTAATGCTTTGACTAGGGTATGAATTTGGACGCGGGATCAGCAGCCATGCAGCTCTATAAAAGCTAATGATCATCACACACAATTATCATATCTTATCATCCCTTATCTTTACATATATCTCATCATCATACTTATCTCTTATCATCTTTTTATATCTTTTAGCACACTTTCTTACAAGTTTTAGAATATAGTTTATTTCTTAGTGTTTCTCTAGTGTTTTCATAGTTTTTGTTATTGGATATTTGTTCTTTACTTTCGTTCTTATATATTCATATTCCAAACTCGGTAATTCTCTATCTTTTACTATGCAATTCTCATCATGAACTTTAATTTATTTAGCATTGTTTTCGTATTATTGTTATTAGGAAATCAATCTAAAATTAATCTAGTTAAAACCGAAATATTGTTTAGCATGTCACATTACATTTTACCTAATCATATAATCCTAAAAATTGTCACTAAAATCATTATTAACATAATCACCATAATCACTTTAGTATTTATATTTCATAGTTTAATTTCATACATCTTTTTCTTATTAATTTACTTAATCACATGATCACATAGATTAGATATAATATCGTAAAATTATCATTGTGTACATAAAATAAATAGAGTTGTAATATTGAAATGATTTACGAGTTAAATGAATTAAAAGAAGAGTAGATACCATTTGAACCATCTAGTTGTTTCTTCCTTTGGTCATGCCAAATTCTATAACTATGTTTAGTGGCCATAAACAATTGTTTGTATTAGTCAATTTCTATCTTTATAACGAGAGTTGGGATGGGAATTAGGACTGCCAATAGGGGTTTAGTGACCTAACCATGCTGAAAGGACGTTAGGACCCGCTAAAAGGTTAGTACGAATCCGAAAGGAATATACCGCTACAAGGCCTAGACAATCATAGTAATTCTATTGTTGGTATCAATGAAACTTTTAATTAGTTTTACATGTATTTCTCTTTCACTATTCCAATTTGATTATATAGTTTATTTTACCGTTTTAGATAGTTTATTTTATTGTTGTTTAGTTAGTTTACTTTATCGTCATTTTATTTCTATTCTTAGGTAGTTTACATTATTGTTATTAGCTAGTTTATTAGTCTAGTTAGATAGCCTTTCAATATTGCCATTTAAATATCGCTTTAGTTAGATTTTAAATACTGTCACTTGGATCAGAATACTTCCCCGATCGGGTACGTGAAAATCCGATCGGGTAAGTCTTCTGTTTTGAGTTTTACATTATGCAATTTACATATTTGTCATTTACATACTTGTCAATTTATTTTATGTTAATAGCTTATACAACCACCTCAAATGACTCGAAATTAAATGAAAATCAATCCATAGCAATTCATAGTTAACACGTACTCCCTGAGGATCGACACCCTACTTCCCTAATTACATTCCTTATGTTGTTAGCCTAAGTGCGGGTAATTATTTTTGTATCGGGACCGCGACATAACCGATCAAATTTTGGCGCCGTTGACGGGGAGCACGGTTTTGTTTATCTATGTATTGTTGGTTTTTGTTTATCATTTCTACCATTTCTAGGTGCAATCGTACCTAAATCGTTACTAACTTTCATTTTTGTGTTTTTTCTTGTTGGTTGACAAAAATGGTACTAACAAGGGAAGATCCAAGGTACCGGGTTTTTGAGCTTGCTAGTGGGATCTTAAGGGTCCATATGACTTTGATTGCTCTCATTGAGGGTAACCAATTTAGTGGAAAACCAAACGAAAACCCGTCACATCATCTGCAAACCTTTTGCGAATTGTGTCAAACCTTTGTGAGGGAGGGAATCACCCAAAACAAAATTAGAGAAACCCTTTTTCCTTTATCACTAAAGGGAGAAGCTAAATGGTGGTTGACCCGTCGTTTAAAGGAAGCTACAAGACCTATGGAGTGGGAAGAGATTGTCATCGCTTTTCACCGTAGGTTTAGAACCAATTTGTCAAACCAATCAATTAAATCACAAAATGAAAGTGGGGAAGGTTCACAAACCAATGGGGGAGAGCGAAAGAAGAGTCGAGTGGAAACTTCAAATGATGTTGACACTACAATTTCATTAGCTTGTCCCGTTCAACCAAACGAAACCACCCCAAAAAGCACTTTATATCGCCCAAAGGTTTTCAACCCATTTACCTCATTAACAACACCATGTGAACTTTGTGGGGGAATAGGGAATGCACCTCAACGATGTGGGAACAAACTCACACCCTTATACCCTTTCCACCCACAATTTCTCCAAACTCAACCCATCAACGCATCTCATACATTTCCACACTCCTCCTTTCAAAATGATCATGTAATAGCTAAAGTAGATGTTAAGTTAAGGGAAGTAACCTATGCCCAACATAAGATGTACTCATACTTCTTTTCTAGCTTAAACTCACTCAAATCAACCATTTTGTCTCTCCAAAAGAGAGTAGAGGTGTTGACCCCATCTAGTTCTAGTCAACACACCCAAGGGAGTGAAGTACCATCGATTGTCACAATTGACATGATTAGTGACAAACCTTGTGATCATCCTCTTGGGAATGAAAAGAGTAAGGAGCCTATCTTTAGGTTACCCCATGAACTTTGCAACAATCCAACACTATCCAAACCAACCAAAGTCCCTACACATGAGGAGACATCTCGCCTCGAAGCTTTGATCATGACATTGATAAAAGCTCAAGGGAAATTGGAGGAAAGAATTGGAGAAGTAACTTTGGCAACAAAAGAAGCTTTTTCAAAATTAGATCTAGGCAAAAAGAAGCAACCAAAGACTCTCGCAAGGAACCTACCCTTGAAAAAGGGAAGATTCTCATTCCTTCCAAACTTAAGGACCCAGGTTGTTTCAACATTTCTTTCACAATGTGTTTTCATAAGGTCAAAGGTGCATTGTGTGATTTAGGAGCCGCTATTAGCGTCATGCCTTTTGATTTCTATCATGACCATTGTCCAAAACAAATGAAATTCACTAGTACTAGCCTTCAACTAGCCGATGGATCTATTCATACTCCCGCGGGAATTGTGGAAGATGTCCCAATACGGATTTGATACTTCCTCATTCCCGTCGATTTCTATGTCATATTTTCAAAGAAGGAAAGGAATGACTATATTATATTAGGAAGACCCTTCCTAAATACGGTTGGCGCTTGTATAGATGTGAAAGGAGAAAATATCACGTTTGAAATAGATGGATCGAGTGCCACCTTTGATAAAAAGGGGAATGTGTTGAGCGTTGGAGATGGCGACCTCGAGGCTTTCAAAGCTGCGGAGGCATGATTAGAATGAGATTGCCATGGGTGTTGGCAAAAGGTAAATGAGGAAATTCAAGGACGAATCCAGCTACAAGGAGCTTAAATCCCTTCATAAGGCTTAAGGAGGGATAGCAAAACATAGTCTAACATGACTTAACAATGCGCTTGTCGGGAGGCAACCCGTCTTTTTCTTTTCTTTTTCTTTATGCTTTTTTTTTTCTTTTACTTATTAGACAATGATTTTAATTTGGACTATTTTATTTGGACTCTATTCTTTGGATTTTGTGTTGTAATAGTTAGGAACAATTTTTCGTTTTACTTGTTATTATGCATGTCTAGTATATAGTTTTTCGTACTTAGAATCGGAGGACTTATTGAGACAAGAAGGAGCTATCCTTGGCCCAAGTTGTCGAGATCACTAAGGTTAGTAAGTATGTGCAAGGACATAGCCAAAAGGTAAGAGCAAGTGGCAAAGAAAATAGAAACAAAAACCGGACCAGCAAGTTTCCCCATCGAATTGCTATATACCCGATCGGGTAAATTGGCTGCCTCGTATTTTGCTCTAATTTCTTCTATAAAACCCACTTGCTACCCTTTGCTTGTTGCATTATACCCGTGTTCTTCAATCTCAAAGCTCAAAATTCTCTCAAAACCTTCAATTCTTGGTCTTTTCTTACAAAATTTGTTCCTATAATTCATCAAGAGCAACTTCTAAGTATCATCAAGTAAGTTATTTCTACTTTAGTTACTTCAATCTCTCTATATTTTTCAGAAATCCAACATGAACAAACCCTAACTCAAGTTTGGGGGTTCTTGATTTTGATTGCAAAACTTGTTTAAATTGGATTTCTAATGATTCTTACATGCTATAGAGTGAATTTTAGTGATTAATTAGGATGATTACTATCATTTGAATGCTCATATGCCCCTTAGGATACTCATCTTTACTATATGCCAAGAACTTTTGCTTAAGTGGTAGTATGATGCTTGAATTCATGCTTTATACTATGAACTTATGATCTTGTCATGTTAATTTAGCATTAGTCCCCTTAGGTAGTAGCCAAACTCATGATTTAAGTGTATGTTGCTCATCTTAGTGACATATTGTTATGCTTAAGGACATCCATTTGTGCTCAAAAGATGGCATGACAATGTTTCACTAAGGTTGCTATGCTTGAATTTGTGCTTAAAGCTTAGTATTATAACACTTATGTTATCAATTTGTGAAGTGTTTTAATACTAGTTATTTATAGAAAATGGCACCTACATTAAGGAAATCAAAGAGGGCAAGAACCTTCAATCAAGGAGAGAGTAGTAGAGCACAAGAGGAAGATATAGAAATGCTTGAAGCAAATGCTCAACCCAAAAATCAAGGAAATGCTAGGCATGATCCTAACTTTCTGGATGTAGAATTTAGCTCACACAAGCAATGGCAAAATTGGTGTATACTTAAAAGCAAAGGTATGAGGGCTACCAAGTTCCTCAATGTTTCTTCTTTAAGGCATATGAAACTTTATGAGCATGTTAAAGTGTTATTTAGGGGCCTAGATATGAATGCTAGAATGAACTTTAGCTATGAGACCTACCCTCAATTAACCCTTGAATTCTTAAGCTCATTCGAGTTTCATAGGTCTAGAAATAGAAATACCATGCCTCAAGTTCATTTTTGCTTGTTTAATGATGATTATAATATGAACTTAGAGAACTTTGCTAGACAATTTGGTCTCACCACTAAGGATACTGTTACCTCACCTCCAGAAGGCTTTGATATTAGCCTACTTTGGAGTGCTATTTCGACTTACCCTGTCTCTTGTTCGGACCATGTCCCGCACCAACATATACATCATCCCGCCATTAGAATCTGGCAAAGATTCATGGGATGGACCTTTTTGGGTCGTGCTAAGCCTCATTTGGTGAGACGAGTGGAGTTAGAAATGTTGGGAGGATTTTTGAATGTGAATGGTGATGAGCCATGGTCTATTAGTATACCGTATCATTTTGCTGTTCAGTTGACCAAAGCTATTAATCCTAAGAACACTGCCATTGTGTATGGAGGTCTTATCACTCACCTTGCTATCCGAGTTTGTGGTTTTAACCAAGCCACCACCGACCTCCAGGCATTGACTACACCTCCCACCGAGATGGGAAATGGGTTGGATTATGCTTATTTTGTTCAGCTCAACTGGTTTCGAGTCTCTCACCCCCATATGATTTGGGGGATAGGTGGCCGTGATTCTGTCAAGTTGACCGCCGAGGTAGAGCAAATTCTATTTCTTCGGCAGCGTCCTCAACATCAAGAGGGTGAGGCTATCTTACCCCGACCCACTTACTACCTTCCTGTTGGGGATATTACCCACATTGACCCCCCTTTTCAACTTAGATCCCGCCGCCCTGAGGTAGGATCATCCTCTCACTCGACCCATGCTGCGGGCGATGTGACCGCCATGTTTGAAGCCCTAACCTTGTCCGTTAATAGAATTCAATCCGACCAGCAGCTTGCTTTGCACCCCATCTATGATCACTTTGCTAGGCAAGGTGTGATTAAACCTGAGGGCCCCCACCCGTCTTTTTATACTTGGCCCGAAGGGGGGTATGGTACTACTTATGATGCAGGTGTGCAGCCGACCGGACCGGATTACTGTGGAACCGACTATGGCGTTGAGAGTTTTGGGGGGTATAGAGGTGATTTTGGAGATCACCAAGTGGAAGAGTACCAATCCTTAGGAGCCAGCGACCCAACCGGGATCATTACTTCTCGTGGTAGTTATTATTCTGCAGATGATACCTACTATACAGATGCTTCTGGATCCGCATCCGAGCCACCTCCTTCTGAGAGGAGAGGCCGTAGCTGGTGGCCTTTGTGATTTGATGATGAGCTCCCCTTGTTTATACTAGCTTGGGGGAGGCTAGACATTTTGTAAGAATTTTCTTTCTTTCCTTTCTTTCTTTTGCATTTTTCGTTTTATTTTAGCCCCTTTTCCCATTAGAATTTCATATTGTTTCTCTGTTCCATGTGCTACCAGCCGTTTCTCGGTTTGTTTCTGTTATAATTGCATGCACATTGAGGACAATGTGAAGTTTAGCTTGGGGGAGGATTTGCATTTAGGATTGCATTTAAATTTTTATTTATTTTTTTATTTAATTTTCTTTTAATTTTCTTAGTTCATTTTTAGTTTTTATTGAAAAAAAAAATCGAAAAAACCAAAAAGAAAAGATCATTTCCATCTTACATTTCTCAATTTGTAGTTTTTATAAGCTGATGTTTCGTTATATTATGAGGAATTGTGCATTCATGGGGATGTCTTGTACACAGTAGGTAGGAAATTGCATTGACTTAATTAAGCTTGATCTTGACTTTGGCAAGCTACTCATATTGTAAGGTAGAGCCTCCAGTGGTCGGTACATCTGAACCCGATCCCAGTTTAGGAGTGAGTAGTTTCTCCTTATAGTCTGTGTTACATCAAAACGCATAAGTATGGTTTTTATTCCATTTTCTATAAGTATTACTGTCATTATCTACATTTTGAAGCCATTCAATCTCTTGTTCACATTTCGCAAAAACACCCTTCTTTCTTGCTACATTATAATATTGCCTACCCTTGTTGAGCTAGTAACCAACTACATGTGTAGGGGTGTTCTGTGCTTTTGCGATGTTCTGATAATGCCACCATTTGGTGTGAACTTGTCTCAAGATTGCTGATTCCCGGGTTTTGATGTGAAAGAGAAAAAGGAAAAAAAAGAGCTTTGCAAAAACGATGAAAAATGAAATGAAATGAAATTGAAAGCTAAAAAGAGAAAAGAAAAAGAGGAAAAACGCTTTCATGAAAAGAAAAGAAAAGAAAAGAAAGAAAAATTATGGGAAGTCGTAACTTGATTTTTCATGTTCAATAAGCCAATATGCTGCTTTTGGCTTTGACTTTTGTTGATGGGAATTGGTATGATTTGGATTGAGTATCCACTACACATTTGGTTATTACTAGCTTGACTTTAAGCTCCACATGACCAAAATCATTTGTCCACTTTCTTACCCAAATTTCCCAAGCCTCTTCTTTACTTTTCTAATGCTTCTTACATTATATTTTGATCATGATTAGTCTTACTTAATAATTTTGGATTGTCTACCATACTAGACTGCATGCACATTCTTATAAGTTGTAGATAGGAGAGTGTCACTTCAAATTTAACCCAATATTTCCTATTTTACAAAAATTTGAGTGATGAGTGTACCGTGAGAGTCCATTGTCAAAAGATCATGCAAGAGTTGAAAAGGTCCAAAGAATATTTTCTCTGCTGCGCCGTTATGTAAATATCAACCATGATTCACATTTTCCTTCGCCCTTGTTGCTGCGGGCTTATGATTCATCTACTTATTAAGAGCTTACTTTTTTAGATTTGTATGATAGACTGATCATCGTTAGCTACCCTTGTCCTAGTTATGATTGTTATGTTTGCTTGAGGACAAGCAAGGGTTTAGCTTGGGGGAGTTTGATAAGTGATATTTTGTACTAATTTATCCCTCGTTTTAGCTCGATTTCCATACGATTTATGCACTTTGTTAAGTGATTAACGAGCTAATATTTCTATTGTAGTTGTTTTGCGTGTTTTGACTCGTTTTATAGGAAATGAAGCGGTTTTGCTATATTTTCCTACTTTATGGAGCAAAGGCACTAGGATACGAGTTTTCAAGGAATTGATGATAGCCAGTTCACGATTTGATTACGATTCCGCTACATCCTTCCTCAATTGGATTTATTTTGGACTTTGGCTTTGAACTTAAAAAGGAAACCTCAACCCAAGTCAAAAGAAGATCAGCCCAAGCCCAATTCCGTATTGCATTGACCAAGACCAAGGCATAGGATTCCGTGCCTGAGACGAAAAGACGGAAGAATCCATCTTGCACATTTACCCGATCGGATTACCATTTACCCGATCGGGTATTTCTGCAAATGGACGTTACTTAGCTCTTCTTCAACCGAGCTTAAATGTGTGATTTAATGCTTTGACTAGGGTATGAATTTGGACGCGGGATCAGCAGCCATGCAGCCCTATAAAAGCTAATGATCATCACACACAATTATCATATCTTATCATCCCTTATCTTTACATATATCTCATCATCATACTTATCTCTTATCATCTTTTTATATCTTTTAGCACACTTTCTTACAAGTTTTAGAATATAGTTTATTTCTTAGTGTTTCTCTAGTGTTTTCAAAGTTTTTGTTATTGGATATTTGTTCTTTACTTTCGTTCTTATATATTCATATTCCAAACTCGGTAATTCTCTATCTTTTACTATGCAATTCTCATCATGAACTTTAATTTAATTAGCATTGTTTTCGTATTATTGTCATTAGGAAATCAATCTAAAATTAATCTAGTTAAAACCGAAATATTGTTTAGCATGTCACATTACATTTTACCTAATCATATAATCCTAAAAATTATCACTAAAATCATTATTAACATAATCACCATAATCACTTTAGTATTTATATTTCATAGTTTAATTTCATACATCTTTTTCTTATTAATTTACTTAATCACATGATCACATAGATTAGATCTAATATCGTAAAATTATCATTGTGTACATAAAATAAATAGAGTTGTAATATTGAAATGATTTACGAGTTAAATGAATTAAAAGAAGAGTAGATACCATTTGAACCATCTAGTTGTTTCTTCCTTTGGTCATGCCAAATTCTATAACTATGTTTAGTGGCCATAAACAATTGTTTGTATTAGTCAATTTCTATCTTTAAAACGAGAGTTGGGATGGGAATTAGGACTGCCAATAGGGGTTTAGTGACCTAACCATGCTGAGAGGACGTTAGGACCCACTAAAAGGTCGGTACGAATCCGAAAGGAATATACCGCTACAAGGCCTAGACAATCATAGTAATTCTAATGTTGGTATCAATGAAACTTTTAATTAGTTTTACATGTATTTCTCTTTCACTATTCCAATTTGATTAGATAGTTTATTTTACCGTTTTAGATAGTTTATTTTATTGTTGTTTAGTTAGTTTACTTTATCGTCATTTTATTTCTATTCTTAGGTAGTTTACATTATTGTTATTAGTTAGTTTATTAGTCTAGTTAGATAGCCTTTCAATATTGTCATTTAAATATCGCTTTAGTTAGAATTTAAATACTGTCATTCGGATCAGAGAACTTCCCCGATCGGGTACGTGACAATCCGATCGGGTAAGTCTTCTGTTTTGAGTTTTACATTCTGCAATTTACATATTTGTCATTTACATATCGTCATTTACATACTTGTCATTTTATTTTATGTTAATAGCTTATACAACCACCTCAAATGACTCGAACTTAAATGAAAATCAATCCATAGCAATTCATAGTTAACACGTACTCCCTGAGGATCGACACCCTACTTCCCTAATTACATTCCTTATGTTGTTAGCCTAAGTGCGGGTAATTATTTTTGTATCGGGACCGCGACATAACCGATCAGTTGGCTAATCATTAAGAATGGTCCTAATAAGATCATGCTTGGATCTGCTACTGGCACTTCCATCGAAAAGAAAGAAAATGACTATGTTGAGGCAGATTATAAGAAAGCTGAGAAAAATTCAAAGGCTATCAGTCTGTTGCAAAACGGCATGACTCATACTGAATTTGATCGTTTCTCATCTAGTTCTACTGGCAAGGAAATATGGGATGGTCTAGAGTTTGCATATGAGGGGACAACTGTTGTCAAAAAGCAACGTATCGCACTACTGATGCGAAAGTACGAATTGTTCTCTATGGAACACAATCAATCACTTGACAGCATGTCCACTCGCTTCTCTAGTATCATTAATGAAATGAAAAATCTTGGAAAAACTTTTAACTCCGAGGAAATTGCCAGGAAGATCCTTAGAAGTCTATCTAAACGATGGAGACCTAAGGTGACGGTAATTGAGGAATGTAAAGATCTATCTAACCTAATGGCTCACGAGATTACTCTTGATGAAGATGAGGCCAATGATAGTAATAGAAAGAAAGTGGCTTTACAAGCCGAATCTAGTGAAAGACAAGATTCAGATCTTGAAGATGAAACAGTGTTATTTGCTAGACGTTTTAAGAAAAAATTCTTTAACAAACCACAAGGCAAAACGTTTAACAATAACACTAACAAATCTTACAAAAAGCTAATTGAGTCAAAAGGGTCTCTTTCAAGTCGTGGTTGCTTCAAATGTGGGGATAATAATCACATGATCAAGGATTGCCCCACATGGAATAAAATCAAAGACAAAAATCAACGAGAGAAAACCAAGAAGGAATTCAAGTAAATGATGATGGCTTATTGCTGGGGAGATCTCGACACAGAGGACGACGAGTCAGAGGAAGAGGAAGTCGCCAACTTGTGTCTAAGCAACGTCAGTCTTGACCTAATTTCTGACAGTGACAATGAAAGCGAATCCGAGATGTGTCTTGTTGGCAACTCAGATTCAGAACCAGATTCAGAAGATGATGAAGAGGTTAGTCATCTTGAACTTAAAAAGCAAGTTAAGAATTTATCTAAGAAGTCTTTAATTAAGTATTTTGAAGAAGCCTTAGATCATTGTCATGAGCAGAGTCTAGAATTAAAAGATCTTAAAGAACAAATTCTTGACATTGCTGAGGAAAACCAACTTCTTAAGGCCAAAGCTAAAAAGCTCAAGTCTAAAGTTATGGCAACTTCAGCTATAACTTCAGACAAGACAAATGTTGAGAAAGAAGCTCTTGAGTCTAAAGTTATAGCTAATGAAGCTATAATCTCAGAGTTAAAGCTCAACATTAAGCATCTTCAAGCCAAAGTTATAGCTAATGAAGCTATAACTTCAGAATTGAAGAAAGTCAATGAGCTTTTACAATCTGATGCTAAGGCAAAAGAAAGTGTTATCATTGATCACAAGAAAGTAAACTCCTTTCTTTCTCAGCAATTGAAAGATATAAAGGCTGAATTCTCCCAAGCCAAAAATCAACACAATGAGGAGAAATTTATCTTGAACAAACGCTTTAACGATTTTCGTGAAAATTTCAAAAAGAACAATCCCTCCAGAGACTCGAATGTAGATCATTCGTCGTGTGAAAAAGAAATTCAGTCCTTGAAGGAATTGCTCCTACATGCACGAAAAGTTCATGATAAATGGGAAGGAAGTCAGAAGGTCTTAGACTTCCTTACCGAACAATCTAATAATAACATGAAGATGGGTCTAGGTCATGAATGCTATAGTCGTAGAGACCATGATAAGTGCAAATCCACTCCTTCTGACCGTGATTTCAGAAGAAGGAAGTATGTCAATCTTTCAGAATATCTGATTTGCAGTTATTGTGGTCACAACGGTCATGTTAAAGATAATTGTGTTAAATAAGTCAACGACAACAAAAATCAAACTGATTTTGTTAAAGAACATGACGTGTCTAGTGTTAATGAGTCTGAACCTGAATCTCAACGGAATGAAGTTAGAAATAATGAGTTCAGATGGTTTTATGACATAGCTTTCGATTACACATATGTACCTTCAAAATCTAAACCTTATGTGAATGAGAAGCAGTCGTTTAAACCTAATATGCGTCGCAACAATAACAAACATGATAATAAACCTAGCAAGCCCTATCCTAAGAAGAAAAGAATTGTCAAACAGGTATGGGTTAGGAAGGATCAAATACATAGAGTCACTAACCACAAAGGACCCAACTTAGCGTGGGTACCTAAAAGCTGTATTTGATTCTCTTGCAGATAATAGTGAAAGAAAATATTCTATGGTATCTCGACAATGGGTGTTCGAGACACATGACCGGAAATAAGAATTTGTTTCTTTCACTAGAGCCCTTCAACAGTGGCAAGGTCACCTTTGGAGACAACAAGAAGGGAAATATAATCAGTGTAAGTAAAATTGGTATATCTTCTTCACATGCTATTAATAATGTATATCTGGTAGATGGTCTTAAGCATAACCTGCTAAGTATTTCTCAATTATGTGACAAAGGAAACAAAGTCGTTTTTCATTCAAATGTTTGTCATATCATAGTTGAAGGTACTAGTAATGTTATCTTAGAAGGTCTACGTAAACGGAACGTGTATATGATTGATTTAAACAAAGTCACTACAAGTTCCTTTACGTGCATGAAAGTCACTGTGGATGATTCATGCTTGTGGCACAAGAGGTTTGCACACATCAGTCCAACGATTTTAAAGAAACTCAAGTCTTGGGATTTAGTTGAGGGTCTACCCTCAATCAAATTCGAACAAGAAAAGATGTGTGACTCATGTGTCCATTGTAAACAAGTTAGATCTTCGTTCAAACCGAAACGAGTAGTAAGTACAGAGCGTCCACTTGAGTTGGTGCACATGGATTTGTGTGGACCTATGAAAGTCAGAAGCCGCGGTGGATCAAGGTACGTATTCGTCCTAGTTGATGACTACTCAAGGTACGTATGGCCTATCTTTCTATTTACTAAAGATGAAACTTTCGATGAGTTTGTAGTACTAATGAAGCTTGCCCAAAACAAGTATGATAAAAAGTTAGTTTCCATTCGTACGGATCATGGCACCGAATTTGATAATCAAGCTTTTATAGAATATTGTAGGGAGAATGGTGTAGGACATAACTTTTCTGCACCACGAACCCCACAACAAAACGGTGTCGTGAAACGTATGAATAGAACATTAGAGGGTATGGCCCGCACTATGCTTTTGTGTAGTGGCCTTCCTAAGAGCTTTTGGGCAGAAGCCATAAGTACTGCATGCTATGTGCACAATAGAGCTATGATTAGACCTATTCTCAAAAAGACTCCCTATGAACTTTTAAGAGGGAGAAAACCCAATATAGCTCACCTTCGTTGCTTCGGGAGTAAGTGTTTTGTCCACAATAATGGAAAAAGTAATTTGTGCAAATTTGATCCACGAAGTGACGAAGCTGTGTTTGTTGGTTAATCTAATCATAGTAAAGCTTTTAAAGTTTTTAACAAAAGAACTTTGTGCATAGAAGAAAGTGTTCATGTTGTATTTGATGAAGATAATGTGCCTTGAGCAAGTTGAACAGAATGAAGAAGAAGACATGAATGATCCAGACTTTCGCCTTTCAAGGTAAGACGAGCTAGATAATAATGAAGAAGTTATTGAAGGAATCAATGATGAACTTGATAAATCCGCAAATGACCTTGAACAGAGAACTGAGACAATTGTTGATGATACGAATGTCTCTTCTCAAAACAAGGAAAAGGAAACTGAAGTTATAGCTGATGATGCTATAACTTTGAACCAGGACCAAGATGATGTAACTGAAGTTGTACCAACTTCAGCTATAACCCCAGAGTCTAACTTAGGGGAAACCAATCTTGATTCTGAATCATTTGAGGAAAATGAGAGTTCATCAGATGGTGATGAGCCTAGGAACTCTAAAAAATGGAAATATAAGAGTTGTCATCCTATGGATAGTATCCTAGGAAGTTTGAATAAGGGAGTTCAAACAAGACGAACGTTGAACAACTTTTGTTCATTCTATTCGTTTCTGTCCACCGTAGAGCCTACCAACATCAAAGAAGCTCTTGCAGAATCCGACTGGATTGTAGCAATGCAAGAGGAGCTTCAAAAGTTTGAACGTAATAAAGTATGGCACCTTGTGCCACGACCTCCTAATCGAACTGTGATTGGTACTCGATGGGTATTCAGAAATAAATTGGATGATTCAAGAGTTATAGTTCGTAACAAGGCTCGATTGGTCGTTCAAGGTTATAATCAACAAGAAGGGATTGATTATGACGAGACATTCGCACCAGTAGCAAGACTTGAAGCTATTCGCTTGCTCATCGCCTTCGCAGCTCATAAAGGAATGAAATTATTACAAATGGACGTTAAGACTGCATTTCTTAACGGTTATTTGGAAGAAGAGGTTTTTGTTGAACAACCTCCTGGATTTTTGAACAGCAAGTTTCAAAACCATGTTTTTAAACTTGATAAAGCTTTATATGGTTTGAAACAAGCGCCTAGGGCTTGGTACGACAGATTGTCAAAATTTTTATTACAAAACAATTTTAAAAGAGGATCTGTCGACAAAACCCTATTTCTAAAATCCGAAGATTCTGATTTACTTGTTACTCAAATTTATGTAGACGATATTATTTTTGGCTCTACTAACAATAAATTGTGCAAGTATTTTTCAGATCTTATGACCTTAGAATTTGAAATGAGCATGGTGGGAGAATTAAAATTCTTCCTAGGATTGCAAATTCAACAAACTAAAGAAGGAATAAAGATTCACCAACAAAAATATGTCAAGGAGCTAATCAGAAAATTTGGTATGGAGAACGCTCATCCAATGGACACACCTATGGTAACTGATAAAAATTTGACCTTAGACGAAAATGGTAAGTCCGTAGATGAAACTACATATCGAGGTATGATTGGTTCTTTATTATATTTAACTGCAAGTAGACCTGACATTATGTTCAACGTATGTGTCTGTGCTAGATTTCAATCATGTCCTAAAGAATCACAAATGATTGCAGTTAAACGTATCATGAGATATTTAATTGGTACATCTAATTTGTATTTGTGGTATCCACTTGAGTGTAATTTCGATCTAGTAGGATATTCAGATGCAGATTATGCAGGATGTTCCTTAGATAGAAAAAGTACCTCTGGATTTGCTACGTTTGTTGGACCTTGCATTATTACTTTGGGCTCAAAGAAGCAAAATTCGGTTGCGTTATCTACTGCAGAAGCCGAATATATCGCTGCAGGACTGGTATGTTATCAACTACTATGGTTAAAGAAACAACTATGTGATTACGGTGTTAATGTTGGTTGTATGCCTGTTTTTTGTGATAATTTGAGTGCTATTATTATTTCTAAGAACCCAGCTCAGCATTCTCGTACTAAGCATATAAACATTAGACATCATTTTTTACGTGACCATGTAGAAAAAGGCAACATTAAACTCGAATTTTGTAGTACTGAAAATCAATGGGCTGACATTTTAACAAAGGCGTTAGCAAGAAGACGTTTTGAGATTTTGCGGTTTGAAATTGGTTTAATCGGTAGCAATTAAATTCGTCATATTTATTTTGTGAACCTGCGTGACTGGCTAGAATAAGACGAGATTGTATGACTGTGTCCGCATATTTCATTGCTAGTATATTTGTGTTTAATATAATATATTTTACGTGAGTATCTTGCATATTAAGTGTTTTATGGAAATTGAATTATGAACCACATATTTGCCAAAAATCTATCTTATTCACTTTCCAAATTGAACCAAAATTCTACCCAAGTACTATAGTTGGCCGAAAATTCTCAACAAAATCACCTTACCATATCTTTTTATTTACCAAATTCTATCCTTACGATATCCCCACAATTAATTGGCTAAGATTCCTTTTCCTGCCCAAATTCAAAAAAAAAAAAAAAAGGAAATAAGGGTCTAAGAGCCGGCACCCATATGCCAAGTACAAAAGTACTCTTCCCAATTTTTACAATTCATAATTACCCATCACTTTCACCACACAAACACTCCATCCAATTTTTAACTCTTTCTCTCCTTTTCTCCTTCCTCACGGCACCCAAACAACAACAATAAATAAAATTACCCAAAACTTTCAACCTTCATCCATGGCTTCCACAAGATCAAAAATCTCCAAAAACCCAAACCCCAAAACCTCAAAGCCTAGTATTCCCACAAATACTTCTCCTAATCCCACACAAAAAACACCTACCATGAACCAAACCGAGTCCGATACGGGTCTTGAGGGTACAAAAAGAAGAAGGTTAAATAAGGGAAAAGCTAGAGTTCAAGAAGAAGATACCACTGACACTGTTGACACGGTTCTCGAGGTGACTACACGGGTCACAATCCGTGATTTTTCGCCTCAAGAAACATCTTCCGGGCTTGACAAATTCCGTCTCACGAAAGATGAACGAAGGCTTGTAAACCGAGTTGCTCAGTACGGAATACATGGAGGTCGTCATTATCCGAAAGCTTGTTGTGACAAGTATGCGGCTCTAGGATTCTTTAACGACTTTCTAAATTTTCAAGAAAGGGAAACCGTGGCACGATTTTCGGGTCCAGTCTATCCGATTGAGGTAATCCAGTTTTTCGCTTCTGTTTCGTTAACCGATGGAGTGTTGAATGCCGTTATTAATGGCCGTTCAGTTTCGGTCTCAGTGACGGACTTTTGTGCTCTGTTTTTGGTTCCTGATGATGGAATCAAAATCAACCTGAGTACGTCATGGGATGAACTGACGGACACGGCCAAGTTAGAGGTTAAGAAATATTTTGATGTTGGGGCTTCTTTATCAAGTTGTGTTTTGGCGGGGAGTGTGTCCCCAAAGTTGAAATTTATGTTGAATTGTTTGTGGAAGGACGGGACAAACGTCATGGGATCAACCCCATTTTCGGTCTCCGTAATTCCGCGTCGAGGAGGACGGGACAAGATTGCATGTTATGAGATGTTGGTTGTGAAGAATTGCTTAGAGGGAAACCGGGTTAATCTTCCTTTTCTTGTATTTTCTCGTATCTCACAAACGGCCTTTTCGGTCACCGAGGACAAGATTTATTCAACCCTTGATTTGCCTTACGGGATGTGGGTGTCTCGGCTACTTGAGTCGAAAGGGGTCGTTGATGTGAATAGTTGTGGTGTTACCCTTAAGGATGACATGTGTGACACGTTTTTAAAATTCATGAAGTTGGATGCTTACGGACCGGAGTTGATGTTTTTGACCAAAGGGGGCTCGATCGGGTTGCAGCCGGTTGGGGCTGATTTTTCGGGATTCGAGTCTAGGTTGGATATGTTTTATAAAAAGTGTGATGGAGCGCCTTGACACTTTTTATAAAACATATTGGATGACGGCATGGATATTATAAGTCACTACGTAAAATTTTACGATAAACGGATCATGCGAACTATTATAATAGTTCGCATGATTCGTTTATCGTAAAATTTGACGTAGTGACTTATAATATTAATGTTTTGAGTATATGATACTTCATTCGCTTGTATCACATGTTTTGTGACGGTTTTTGGTATGTCCCACTTTGAGTCGGTTTTTACAAACGTTACGGTTTGAGCACTATTTTGTTATGTGCTTTGTACTCTCATTTCCTTGGCTACCTCCACGTTCGTAAGGCTGGAATGTCGGAACGGGGATGTACCCTACTGCTTAATTGCATGTGTTAGTGGGCATACGACGACGTTGTTGGGAGGCGAACGCTTTGCGTTGATCGACCCGGCCGTCAAATGTTGTGTACTTGCGAGGTGGTGTTATTTGCATGTAGCGTACCGCTTGTTATGAGGCTTGTGCTATTTTCCGCCTCTTTCGTGAATTGTATCTACCGAATTTGGGGTACTCGGCGTCTATGATTGACCGATTCTTGGATGCGAAACGTTTCGCATGTCGAACCGAAAAATGTGATTTCGGGATTCTGGCCAGATTTAGGCTAGGACCGGATATTTATATCGTCGTCCTACCGGAGGAAATTAGTCCACATATACGAAATGTGATCGTGTATGCGTTCAGGGAAATGCTTATCTCGGGATGCCTTTTAATCATACTTGCCATGTACACGGTGCTAGTGCGTTTCATTTACCGTGAGAGATGTCGTCATTGTGTCGTTGTGTTTGGATGGATGATTATATGATTGATTATTCATGGTCATTCCATGACTTGGCATGGTTTGTTTGTCGAGTCTCAATCTTATCAAACTTATACCGCTAACGGTGAGATGCAAGCCCTAGTGAGCGTATTCGGTTGCCTAAGAGTGTCTTTCCCGAGTCTTTGTATAACATGATGGATTCGGATTTGTATTCCATATGCTCTTATCATGATATATTGAATTGCATATCTATCCTTATCGTATTTCACATGTATATCTATATATGCATGCTTCTACTTTTGTATTTCCTTTTATGTACGTTTAATGTGATATGGCTGGGAGAACCCGGAGTTATTCCCCACTGATTGTGGCGTTCATGTTTTTCATGGATGAACAGGTTGCTTGATTGGATGGCATTTTGCTTGGTATTTTGGGTTCAGGTGTGAGCTAGCGGGCGTTGTCCCTGGATGAAACCCCTCTAGACGTTTCTTAGCTAGTTGCTAAATAACTTGTCTTTTGTTAACATTTTGAGAGACTACGTCTCTTGTAGTATTTTGTATTTGGTTTGTAATATTTGACACTCCTCGTATTTTCTATTTGCATGTAAAAAGTTTTAAAAACACAATATTTCCGCCAATTAAATCACATGCTTGTATGTTTTATTTCCGCATTCGGGAGGGTTGTCACACCTCAGAGTTTGAAATGAGCATGATGGGAGAATTGAAATTCTTCCTAGGATTGCAAATTTACCAAACTAAGAAAGGTATAAAGATTCACCAACAGAAATATGTTAAGGAGCTAATCAAGAAATTTGGTATGGAGAACGCTTATCCAATGGACACACCTGTGGTACCTGATAAAAAGTTGACCTTAGACAAAAATGGTAAGTGTGTCTATGAAACTACATATCGAGGTATGATTGGTTCTTTATTATATTTAACTGAAAGTAGACCTGACATTATGTTTAGCGTATGTGTCTGTGCTAGATTTCAATCATGTCCTAAAGAGTCACATATGATTGCAGTTAACGGATCTTGAGATATTTAATTGCTACATCTAATTTATATTTATGGTATCCACTTGAGTGTAATTTTGATCTAGTAGGATATTCAGATGCAGATTATGCAGGATGTTCTTTAGATAGAAAAAGTACCTCTGGATTCGCTGCGTTTGTTGGACCATGCATAATAACTTGGGGCTCAAAGAAGCAAAATTCAGTTGCGCTATCTACTGCTGAAGGAGAATATATAGCTGCAGGAGTGGTATGTTCTCGGTTAATTTGGTTAAAGCAACAACTATGTGATTATGCTATAAATGTTGGTTGTATGCCTGTATTTTATGATAATATGAGTGCTATTATTATTTGTAAGCATCCAGCTCAGCATTCTCGTACTAAACATATAGACATTAGACATCATTTTTTACACGACCATGTTAAAAAGGGCAACATTAAACTCGAATTTTGTAGTACTGAAAATCAATGCGCTGACATTTTAACAAAGGCGTTAGCGAGAAGACGTTTTGAGATTTTGCGGTTGGAAATTGGCTTAATCAGTAGCAATTAAATTCGTCATATTTATTTTATGAACCTTCGTGACTGGTTAGAATAAGACAAGAGTGTATGATTTGAAAGTCCTGGACCTCTAATTAAACTTCTCTAATTAGTTCATTAAATTACATTAACTTAATGATTTAGGATCTAGTTATCATGCATGCAAATATAAAAGCATAAATATAAAGATAAGATGAAATTTCCTTACAATGGGAATTTTCGGCCAAAATGAGGCACAATAAGAACTCCTTCTTATTGTTCTTGAGCATGTAATTAGTGGATAATCCTCCATAAAACAACCTCAAAAATAGAAGGTCTCCTTCTTGTTGCACCCAAGATTAAACCCAAATAATCTTAGCTTATTATTAACTTGATAATAAGTAAGATAAATACTACTAATATTATAGTATTACTACACTAGTAATATATAGAGAATATTAGTGTATGGGAGAGTTTAAAAAGAAGTTGAGTTAGTGATAGAAGTAAGAAAAAATAAGCAAGTGAAGAAGCATTAAAATTGAACAATGTTTGGTCAATATAAAGGCCATATGGCCGGATGACATGAGCTCCAAGATGGCTCAATTTTGCTTATTTTATTCTTGTGTAAGAAGGTAGAGTATGGGTAAGGTAGTAATGATTAAAGCTAGGATGATATATCACTATCAATATAGTGAATTGTGTGTTAAGAAAAGAATAACACACATGCATATTCCATGTGCACAAAACCGGACCATTGTGACTTATAATGGTCCATTTTGATTTTTGATATTTGTCCCACAAATACTTATTAATCATATGTTTAATTATCTTGTATAATTAAGTGTTAGTTTGATCAAATAACAATTATATGACCCAAATTAATAAACAATATGTAGTTAACTTTTAAGTGACATTTTATCCTTATATCAATATATAATGGGTCCCACAATGACCAGTTAATTTATTTTACAACTCTTTGTAAATATAATTAACTAATTACCTCTACCTCAAAATATATACATAACCTCAACTAATTTAATGAATTAACGATTAATCACTAATTAAATCTTATTTAATCTTATTAAATAAGACGTAAAATTTATTCAGTTAGTTACCGTATAATTGACTAACAAACTAAAGTGGAATGAGTTCCTAACTCAATTTCCAATAAATAACTCTCGTAACTAAACGTACATATCAAATATATGTAATGTCCTAATTAAACTGTATTGTATACAAATAATTAGTATTCTATTTGGGTCTTATCCTATAGGTGTGACCTAACGGGATCAGTTGATCACCGCCGTCATACGACAATAACGTCAAACTCTAGTCAGCCGAGCGTTACCGATTTACGTTAATCAACTGACGTGGAGTATCAAAATATATTAATCATGCCACGTATATTCCAAATGAGATTTAATATATGAATGCACTACGGTGGAGGACACTTACTCTAACATGATTGTGTCCGTGTATTCCATTGTTAGTATATTTGTGTTTAATATTATATATTTTACGTAATTATCTTGCATATTAAGTATTTTATGTATATTGAATTTTGGACCACATATTTGCCAAAACTTTATCTTATTCACTTTCCTTAATTGACCAAAATACCTCGTGATTGACCGCAATTACCAAACAATATTTCCTTACCATATCTTTTCAATTTACCTAATTCTATCCTTATCATATCTCACCTATATTTACCCTAAATTCCTTTTTCTATCCTACCCAAAATTCAAAAACAAAAAAAAAAGGAAAAAGGAGGAGTAGTGCACGGCTACACGTGCTACTCTACCAAAACCAAACTCCAACAGTACTTTTCATTATTACCTATCACTATCAGCATCAACACACATCACCAACACCATCTTCCTTCTTCTATACGAAAAAAAAAACAAAACCAAGCTCTCATCAATGGCTTCCACACGGTCCACAACCAAAAACACCAACACCCCAAAACTCCAAAACTCAAACACCTTGCATGTCTACCAATCTATCACCACAACCCAACCAAATATCACCCAATTTAACCCAAACCGAGTCGGGCTCGGTGCTTGAAGGTACCAAAAGTCATAGATTAAATAAGGGGAAGAGTAGGATACAAGAGGATGCTACTGTAGACGTAGAAATTGAAGAGACAAAACGTCCTCTGTTTCGCAAATTTCTCCCTCAAGAAACGGCATCCGGACTTGACAAACTTCGATTAACAAAGGTACAACGAAAATTGGTTAATCGGGTTGCAAATTATGGTATTCATGGTGGCCGGAGTTTTCCAAAGGTCTAGTGTGAAAAGTATCAAGCTTTAACTTTCTTCAACGACTTCTTGAAATTTCAAGAATGGGAGAAATTGTCTCGGTTTTCGGGTCCTATTTATCCCATCGAGGTAATTCAATTTTATGCTTCCGTTTCTTTGAAATCTCGAGTCTTACATGCCGAAGTGAATGGCCGAGAAGTTTTGGTTTCCATTGACGACTTTTGTAGTCTGTTTTTTGTTCCTGAGGATGGAATTAAAATAGACCCGAGTACGTCGTGGGAAGAATTGTCGGACACGACTAAACTGGATATTAAACTCTATTTTGATGATCGGGCTACGTTGTCGAGTTGTGTATTGGCGGGGCGTTTATCCCCAAAATTAAATTTTTTGTTAAATTTTTTGTGGAACACGGTGGTTCCGCGTCGGGGTAGACGGGATAAAATTGCGTGTTATGAGATGATGGTGGTTAAGAATTAGCTTGAAGGTAAACTGTGTCAACCTTGCTTTCCTTGTTTTTTCTCGAATTTCTAAAACTAGCTTTACGGTGACCGAGGATAAAGTCTACACGACGCTAGACTTACTCTATGGCATGTGGGTGTCTCGGGTTCTTGAGGCTAAGGGGGTTGTTGATCCGACTAGCTATGACGTTAATTTGAAAGATGATATGAATGATACTTTCTTGAAATTCATGAAAATGGAGGCATTGGGTCCGGAATTGGTTTTTCTGTCAAAGGGTGGTTCGGTTGAAGTGAAACCGAATGTTGTTGATTTTTACGGTATTGAATCAAAATTGGAGTCGTTTATGGGAAAGATTATGGAGCGCCTTGATGAGCAAGACAAGAAAAATGATGCGGTTGTTGACAAAGTGGTCAAAACCGTGGCTTAGGGGAGATCTAGCTCAACCCGTGACCATGGTGGGTCGGGTGTGAATAATGAGTTGAGAGGTTGGATGACCGGAGTCGATAGCTGCCTTGCTAAAACTAAGAGGAATCTTGTCAATATTCGACAAGAGATGTTTAGGTAACGGGATCGGATGCAATTATTGGTTAGCCAAGGAGGTGCATTGGTGAAAAGTGGTTCGGAAATGCGCGACGGTATGCACAGTATTTTTAATGCGACGGAGGACTGTTTAGATTCGGAACTTTGATTCATGGCTTTCCGCACAAGCCAATTATGTGAAGGAGTGTTTAGATCGTCTTTCCACCCTTGAGTACCTTACCCGACCCGACTATATAGACCCCAATATCATTCGCCAACCCCAATATCATCTTTCAACCCGACTTCTTATCCTTTTGTCCATTCGGCCCATTTTGGCTTAAAACACTTATCATATTCGGCCCATTGGCAACTAACACTTTTAATTGTGGTTTGTAGCTTAAATGACATTTAGTATTTAATTTTGCTTGCTATGAATCGTTTAGTATTGCGTATTTTGCATATCTATTTCTTGCCTTGGAGTATGTTATTATAGTCATTTTATATCCTTGTTCTTGTCTTTTCAATGATTTGAGTCTTTGCTTAAGCTTGCTCCTTGTCAAGCCTCGTTATCTCTTAAAGTCTTTCAAGTTATAACTTTGGCTAAGTTGTTATGTTCTTGCGATCAACGTTACTATAACTTTGGTAGTATTTTGTTGAGTGGGAACCATACTTAGTCACATTCATAAGAGAAATCATAAAGAGACTTGTCATCATCAAAAAGGGGGAATTTGTTTGACCTATTTTATAGTTTTTATAATGACATGTATATACTTGATAATGTGCTTTAATTGATATATCATATGCATGTAATTGTGTGTTTTAGTCTGATCATAGCTAACAACAATTACAAGAAAGAAGATCAAAGTTATAGGAGCTTAAGGCATAACTTTGAAGATTTCTTTGAGACAAAGTTATAGGAACTTGAGGTATAACTTTGGAAGTTTGTATGCAAAGTAATAGCTACGTAGCAAGATCTACTTCAAATAACACAAGACTCAAGATGGGGGGTCTTTGTGATCAAGATGAAGAGATGATCCATATACTGAATATCTTTGTGAAGATTAGATAGTATAGATCGTCATTCATTAACTATTCCATTAGAGTGATTTTATGTTTGTAAAGTTATGACTTACTTATAACTTTACGTACTAAAGTTCAAAGTTATAACTTGGACCTATAACTTTGGATGATAACAGTTGATTCATGATTTTGGAAATAAATTTTTTAAATGTTTTCAAAAAGATAGAAAGTATTTTAGTTTTAATAGATAATGTATTTGTGAGATTCTATTGGTTAGTAACACAACTTATGGGTTGTCATGCTATCTAGTGGTTAACCTAATAAGCCGACCTAGTGGTTGTACCACCTAGGGTTTTGTGAAACCTAGGTGTAACACCCGCAAATGTACCCTATTTTTATAGTAAAAATATTATACGGATACTTTTCAGCGAAATTTAGTTTTAGTCTAGAATTAAATTTCCCGTGTCTAATTTAGAATTTACGACTTCGTTTTTGGACTTTACGCGAGATTTCGAGTAAGTTACGTCTTAAGACGTTTATGGGCTTTCCTCATGATTTTTCCACTTACTCCTTCATACTCACCTTAACCCTAAATTCCCTCACATTCAATTTACTCTTCTTCCTCACCAAGTAACCACCCAAAACCCTAACCTCCATATTTGATAAAGCTTATTATCGTCACTACTCCTTCATTTCTCGCTCAAATTCACTAAAGTTCGTCATATTCTCTCCCTCTCATCGTCCTCTATCTTAATTGGTAATAAAATTACCGTTTTTCTTGCTTTTCAATTTATCTGTCTTTCTCAAAGGTGAATTATATTCATCTTTTATTATCTAATTGTAGGTGGTGACCTTCAAGATCTCGACAAAAACTACTACTTGATAGAAGAGGACCTAGACGAGGATTGAAGACGCAAAAAGGTAACGGTGAAGGGTTACTCGATATTTTTACGTGTTTTAATGCGTTTTCTATGTTAGTAATCGTATTTAGAATAGGATTAGTAATCATAGAAATTGTGTTGTTGATGATAGTTGTTGTTAGTTGATAATTGATAAAGAGAATTGGTTATTTGTGATGTTGATTGATGTTTGTTGTATGATGTTTGAAATGAAGTTGATGATTTTCGTGTATAATTGACCCCAGCCGGCCGACCAGCAGCCGGTCAGCTGACCGGCTGGGGAGTGGCTGGAAATTAATTGTGTTACGTAAAAATCTTGGTATTACTTTGGTCTGAGCCGGCCGACCGGCTGAGACACATACCATTTTGCCTTCGTTTTTCTCGTATGACTTTGGTCCCAGCCGGGTAGCCGGCAGCTGGTCCCTTTGACCGGCTGGGACACGCTGCTTATTCAATTGTGTAGAGTCTATTGATCGAATACGAAAGAGGGGGGGGGGGGGTGAATTGAGTATTAAGAAAACTAGCCCCACTTTTTCGATTTATATGATATGTAATTAATTATTTGATCTTATGAATTAAAATCAACTAATTAATTAATCAAAGTAAGCGCAAGTAACGAAAGAAGGAAAAGTAAAGAGATAGGAGAGAGACACACGATTTTTGAAGTGGTTCAGTTTCACACGTTGAAACCTACGTCCACTATTCTCGATTAATAATTTTTAGTACCTTTCTACGGATTACAAAAATTATGAACCCACTCGTAAAATCAACACTATGATTATAACTCAAGGTAAGTATCGCTAAATACTCTATGCTATCTTACGCTAATAAGAAAGTACAATATAACTCACACAGATTCGCGTTAAAGAATTGTATGCTTACAATGATGTACTATTATCCAATAACGTATTTCACTCAAGCGATTGATAATAATTGATGCACGACTCTTTTTGAAAAACAAACTCTAAAGATAATAAATATTTGCTCAAAGGTTTGCTTTAAAACGATTTTGGAAAATCACCACAAGTATGTAAATATATCGTGTAGTTGCACTCGTGTATTTCGTGTGTTTGAAGAATAAAATATGAAGGAGTATTTATAGTATTAGAATCATAGTAGATCTAAAACCCTAGCATAATAATTAAGATATTTATCTTTAATGTGACACCCTCAAATTTGCGGAAAGAAAAAAAATAATTTAAATACATAAACAAAGGTGTCATAAATAAAAAGGGTCATAACAAAAGGAAAATATTATTATACATAAGAAATTATACAAGACGGGAGACATATCTCCCGTATAAATACGGAAATAAAAGAGTGTATAATAATATACAATCTAAGAACCGAATATAGGTCCAAGGTAAATACTTCGCTCGCTAGCTCGTCAATGTACCCAATGTATGCATCACAAACCTGCCAACCGCATTAAATATAAACACGGAAGCCACAGTCAGTGGGGAGTAACTCCGAGTTCTCCCAGCCACGAAATGTCGAGTTTAATGAAACATGAATAACATAAAAGCAATGTATATGGAAAATACAAAACTTTAACATATATGATATGCTTTTCATGTTATGAAACAATAACTAACATATAACCTAGCATATGAAAGCTATCATGTGAATCCAATAATAAACTATAACACGAGGTAGGGAAGCTGGTATGCTAGCTCAGAGGTTCCTCTTTGAAACATGGCCGTGATACACTCAAACCCTAATCAACACGTAATCAT
This sequence comes from Heliosperma pusillum, assembly GCA_022085475.1. Classification (NCBI taxonomy): domain Eukaryota; kingdom Viridiplantae; phylum Streptophyta; class Magnoliopsida; order Caryophyllales; family Caryophyllaceae; genus Heliosperma; species Heliosperma pusillum. The sequence continues at coordinate 60,817 of JAIUZE010075370.1, forward strand.
GTGAATCAGTTAACAATCGGTAATCCAAACTCTATCAACCTTAGTCGGCTTGCATCTCACCTTCTAAGATTCATAGAATCATACAAACATGAAAGACCAATACTTCTATAAACAGGCATAAGTTCCTAGGACGGCCAATAGTCTACTGTAACTCGAGTCTATACCACAAGGTAGAAAAACATCCTAGTCCTAGACTGATCAGACCTAGCGACAACAGCTAACCCATTCCCTGTCTCATTACATAACCGTACATGAGAAACTCTACTAGGCGACCCCCTAAGCAGAGATGGCTAGTACTTAAGCTGGCTCCTTTCCCAAAGTGGAAACAAATAGGCAGCCATGCCCCCGGCTTGGTATCAAAAGGCCCAAGCCAGTGACACAAAAGCTATCAAGCTGTAAACTCCATATGCTCGTTAAAGATAGTAAGGCCTATCAATGTCATGGTCCAAGATACTCATTTAGAATTAGAATGGTCAAGACGCCATATAATCATAATTCTCTATGGGTACTTATTCAACACGACACCAACCATATAATCAAACAGTCACGGGAAAAACATCCTATCATGTGACTAATTGCATATAAATCATAATCAATTAACATATCGCCTCATATCTACTAAGGCTAATTCATTAATTAAATACAACCTTACTTGAAGACAAATCCCCGACCCGAGTCCCGCGACGGGTCATCAGTAAAAACGGGGCTGACTAGATCTTAGTTTGACCAAACCCGTTTGGTCAAACCGGCTAGAAACAGAGTCTTTTCCACATAGACTTGAACATAAAATCAACATATTCCTTACATGTTATTTTATTAAAACTTCTAACATGTGATTTATTAAATCATACAAAAACCCGCTTGACTTAAAGGATATCAAATTAAACTACGATCTCGTATTATAATTTCTAACATGTGAGAAATAATAATTTTATGAAAAACCTTTTAATTAAATATTTTACTCATTAACATTTCTCACTTGCTAAATATTACAAAACACGATAAAATAACAATAACTCAAAAACCGTCACAAGTCCAAGGAAGGGGACTCATGGGCTGATTTGGGCCGACATAACACGGGCCTGGACTGGGCCCACGGGCCTGGTTTGGGCTGTTTTGGCTTTTTGATCGACTTTACTAAAAACCGTTTCTTAATATTTCCCGCATGCTTAACATATTTAAAACCCGTCAAAACAACAACAAAACAAACAAGTATCGACACAACTCCCAAGGACCAACACCGGACCAATCCAGACCGGGCTGGACCGGACTGAACCGGCCTGAACCAGGCCTGAACCGGCCGGTTCTCAGCCACCTTCCACGACCACTTCACACGGCCACAACAACCACCACCCCAAATTAATTCTAACATGATTTTAATTAACAACATCCATTTTAACAACCAATTCACCCATCATTCATACAAAAATCATGATTATGAACAAATCATCAAAATATGTCAAGAACACTAACATGTTAAAAATTCATACAACATATTAAAAATAACAACTTATCATATTACTAGTTAAAAATCATAAATAACTATAACATGAACAAAAACAAAAGATACAAAGGTATGTAACATTAATTCGTCGAGTAACTCGGAATCGTTACCTTAGCTAGCAAAATCAAGTAGCACAAAAAATAAGAAGTAAAGAAAAACCCGTCAACTTATCTTCTCCTAATATATACGAGTCACCAAACTCGTCTTCAAAATCTTCCCCTATAAGAAATGACAAGAATAATATTGTTAGAATTAAAACTTGATTTTTCCATAATTAAAGTGTTGAAAACGATTTTGTCGGAATTGAAAATAAACCGTACTTGAAGATGGAGAGCGAAGAGGAGATTCTAGAAATATAAGTTAGGACGGATTTGAATAAGAAAAGAAGGTTTTATGACGATTTTGCTCAAGAACGACGAAGAACGATGAAGAACGACGAAGAACGATGAAGAACGATTAAAGAAAGTATTAATTAGATCTTAAGTTGATTTATTGTAAAATGAAAGGTAGTTAGTGAGTAATGGTGAGTGGTTGGGCCGTGTAGTTATAGAAGAATTAATGAGTCGGGTTTTGAAATTGTTGTTACGGAATTGACTCGGGTTTAATAATTATATTACGGTAATTGATTAGATATAATTAGGTATTAAGTTAATTAAACCAAATATCTAGATATTATGTTATTGAAATGAAAAGAAAGGAAAATATCTAGCCTTATTAGAGGAGAGGGAGCCGTGTAGAAGTAGGAGAATCGGGTCTGTTTTTGAAGCGATTTGCGTAATTTTCGTTGACGGATCGATAAAGTTATAAATATCTAAGATATTATTATTAGTTTAATCAAAAGAATGAAAATATCCAAAGTGAGTGGAAAAACATGACATGGGGCGTGTGACTCATGCCAAAGTCGGGTTTCGGGTTTGTTTCGGGATTTAAGATGACTCGGGAATAGTTAAATGATGTTCGGGATTAAACCGTAAAAGTTATTCTTTAATTCCGAATAAATTCAAAATAATTATATTAAATTATCATAAATTCAAATAAATCTTAATAAAAATAAATTAAATTTATTATTTTTCAAAATAAAATTTCGGTCTTTCAATTTACGAGGTGAGTCGGAAAAGTCAACGAAAGTCAAAGTCGACTTAAAAGTCAAGAAAAGTCAAAGATGACTTAAAAGTCAAGAAAAGTTAATGACGACTTAAAAGTCAAGAAAAGTCAATGACGACTTAAAAAGTCAAGAAAAGTCAAAGACGACTTAAAAGTCAAGAAAAGTCAAAGATGACTTAAAACGGGATTCTCATGAAATCTCGCAGAAATTCCAAATACGAACTCGGAATTTCCAAATACGACTCGAAACAATAAATTCTATTTTAAAACTTAACTTTGCTGAAAAGTATTCGTAAAACATTATTACTAGAAAAATTGGGTATTTTTCGGGTTGTTACAAAGGTTCCCTTCCAAAAGAAAGAATAAGCTAGAGCCAAGAGCAGATGGTCCTTTTCAAGTCATAGAGAAGATAGGTCCTAATGCCTACAGAATTGATCTAACAGGAGAGTATGCAGTCCATGGAACATTCAATGTGGGAGATCTTAGTCCCTTCTATGAAGACTCTGAGGGAGAGGAAGACACAGGCTTGAGGTCAAGCCCTTTTCAACCTAGGGAGGCTGCAGCAGGAGCTCACCCAAGGGGTCTTGATGATCAAACCACAAACAAGACAAGCCTGACCCCAAGGACCCCTCAGATGGAAGCTCGAGTTACAAGGTCCAAACAACAAGCTATGATAAGCCAAGATCAAGCCAGGCCAAGCCACACCAGTGAGGAAGACAGTCCAGGGCTCAACAACCCATGCCAAGCCCCAACACAACCCACATTACCCACACAAGACAGAAACAAAGCCATTCAGGCCCAGGCAGACCAATTAACAAACCCTGCATCTAGGAGATACACCAGGGCATCCCAACCACCCCCACCATGGCCTACCATGAAGCCAACCCACAAAGCTACAAGTTTGTCCAGGACAAACCCTTTTGAAGTCTAGCAAAAACTCATGAAACAGACACCCCAAGTTAGAGTCCAGTAAACAATTAAAACAGAGAAGGTACAAGTCAGATTGTGGCTTCCTTTTGCTTAAGTCAACTTGTCCTCATCCAAGGCAGGTCTTATCTAAGTTCTAATAAGATTAGAGAGTCCCAAGGAGCAGCAACACATCCAGGCAAAGCAGCAAGGCAACAAGAACAACAGATTTCCATTTCAGGAAAACTCCAAAACTGCTTTATTTGCTTTTTGTTCAGTCTGTTTTTGTGTCTTGTGTCTGTTCTTTATAGTTGTTGAGCTCGTCCTATTGTGAGGCTCTTAATTAGTGTCAGTAGTAGTAGTTTGAATCCTAAGTTGGCCCTTGGATGATCTGTACATCCAATGGCTCACAAGATATCAGCCTCCCTATATAAGGAGGTCTTGTATGTTTATTTCAGGCAGACTTTTATGAATGAATTAACTTTGAGAAATCCCTCAAATCTATCAAACTTGTGCTAAGAGCTGTAGTTTGAAACAAGCCTGATACATCTTCAAGGTGTTTGATCAGTGCCTTGTCTTGTGAGTCAAGTTATATCTGTGCCTTGCTGTGGTTAACTTGCTTGCTGTTGAGTCTAGTCTAGGGTGTTTGTGCTTTGCTGTAACACTTGAAAACTGTCTCTAAAATAGTCTTTGAGTCCCTTCTCTTATGCTATGCTGTAGAGGAGCTTCTCTAAGTCATATCCTTTGAATTTCAGTTGATATAAGTCACTCTCTCTAAAACAGCCTCCATTTCTATTTGATTTGTTGTCAGTTTAAGTGAACCTAGTCTAGCATCCATCAAAACTTGTAAACCTTAGTAGTTTACACTCCAAATTGGTTATCACAGCTTTGGTTGAGAGTCTTAGTGAGTCCATTTTCCCTAACTACATTTCAAAACACAAAAATAGCCCAATGAGTGAAGAGAGACTGGCAGGAGTAGAAGCAAGGATGGAGGATCTGGCTGGGATTGTAGCCACCCTAACCAGAACCCTGGACCAGGTAATAGGCAACCATTTGCTTGATGGAGGAAGAGGCAGAGGATGTGGAACAGGCCAAGGAGGAGGCAGAGGAAGGCCACCTAATGATGAAGAGTATCCAGACTCAGATGACTCAACAAGGAGCAGGGCTTCCATTCACAGGCACATAGACAAGCATCTTAAGGTAGACATCCCTGAGTTTTCTGGTAGTCTTAATCCTGATGATTTGTTAGAATGGTTAAGAGAAGTAGAAAGGATCTTTGAATACAAAGGATATAATGATTCTAAGTCTTTTAAAGTAGCCATCCTTAAACTGAAAGGGTATGCTTCCCTTTGGTTTGAAACCATGAAAGGGTTAAGGGCTAGGGAAGGGAAAGAACCCATCAAGTCTTGGACTAAACTGAAAAAGAAAGTACTAGACAAGTTTGTTGCTAAGGATTACACCCAGGATCTGTTTATCAAATTGTCTAAGTTGAAACAAGGAGACAAACCTGTTGAGTCTTATCTGAGAGAGTTTGAACAACTCACCTTGCAGTGTGATATAAATGAGAAACCTCAGCAAAGGATTGCTAGGTACTTAGAGGGTCTAGATAAGAACATTGCTAACAAGGTTAGGATGCAACCTCTGTGGTCATTTGATGATGTTGTCAACTTATCTCTGAGAATTGAAAAGATAGGGAAGACTAAGCCTGTTACACCAAAACCTGTTAGGCCTTTTCAAACCAGACCTTATAGTGGGTTGAGAACCATGGATACCCCTAAGACAGCACCCCCACCTACCTTAGACAAGGGAAAGGGCATCATGGGTCAAAAGCCAAGCACTTCATTGACTGAGAACAGAATTAGGTGCTTCCAATGTCAAGGCTATGGACATTTCAGGAAGGATTGCCCTTCTAAGAAGACCTTAACTATAATGGAGGTTGAGGCTTGGGAGAAAGAAGGTCTAGTTGAGTATGAAAGGGATGAGCCTGAGGTTGAAGAAGTGATGAGTGAGGAAGAAGAGTCTAGTCAGGAGGCAATAGTGGCACTCCCTGACATAGGCCACAGCTTGGTCCTATGGAGAGTAATGCATTCACAACATATACCTTTGGAGGAGGATCAAAGGTCGCTCATTTTCAGGAGCAGATGTACCATACAAGGGAGGGTTTGTAACCTTATTATAGATGGAGGTAGTTGTACCAATGTGGCCTCTGTTACTATGGTTGATAATCTGAAGTTGAGCACTCAAGAGCACCCTCATCCCTATAAGTTGAGATGGCTGAGTAAGGGAGCAGAGGTTAAGGTGGATAAGCAATGTATGGTCCCATTCTCCATTGGAAGTGTGTACAAAGATGAGGTATTGTGTGATGTGGTTCCAATGGATGCATGTCACTTGTTATTAGGAAGGCCATGGGAGTTTGATAAAAGCTCCATACACCAAGGAAGAAGCAACACCTATTCCTTCAAGCATGGGAGCAGGAAGGTAACATTAGCCCCCTTGCCACCACATCAGAAGAGCTATGGGAGTCCAAGTATGGCTGAGGATTTTAGTGGAGTTTTGTTTCTGTCTGAGTCAGCAATGGTCAAAGAGTGTAGTGAAGAGCAACCTATATTAATGCTGCTATCAAAAGAAGTTCAGAAAGAGGAGTCTAAGGTGATCCCTTCAGAAGTTAAGCCCCTCATTGATCAGTTCAAGGAAGTGTTTCCAGAGGAACTTCCTGATGGCTTACCCCCTTTGAGAGGAATTGAACACCAGATAGACCTTGTGCCAGGGTCTGTACTACCTAATAGACCAGCCTATAGATGTGATCCTAAGGCTACACAAGAGCTGCAGAAGCAAGTTGGAGAATTGATTAGTAAAGGGTTTCTAAGGGGGTCATTAAGTCCATGTGCTGTGTCTGCTTTATTGGTTCTTAAGAAGGATGGGACTTGGAGGATGTGCATAGATAGCAGGGCTATCAACAACATCACAGTCAAGTATAGGTTCCCTATACCTAGGCTTGATGACATGTTGGATGAGCTGAGTGGCTCAAGGTTCTTTTCTAAGATTGATTTGAGGCAAGGTTACCATCAATTGAGGATCAGGGAGGGAGATGAGTGGAAGACAGCCTTCAAAACAAAGCATGGCCTTTATGAGTGGCTTGTCATGCCCTTTGGCCTGTCAAATGCCCCAAGTACCTTCATGAGATTGATGACAGAAGTGCTTAGGCCTTGCCTAGGGAGATTTGTGGTGGTATACTTTGATGATATTCTCATCTACAGCAAGAGCAAGGATGATCATTTGAGGCATCTTGAGGCTGTGTTTGAGATACTTAAGGAGAGTAAACTCTTTGGGAAGCTTGAGAAATGCACCTTTATGACTAAGGAAGTCAAGTTTCTAGGATATGTGGTGTCTGGTAGAGGCATCACAGTTGATCAAGACAAGATCATTGCAGTTCAGTCTTGGCCTATTCCTAGGAATATCACAGAAGTAAGAGGGTTTCATGGCTTAGCATCCTTCTACAAAAGATTCATTAAGAATTTCAGCACCATTGCAGCACCCCTCACTGAATGCATGAAGAAGGGAGAGTTCACTTGGACTGAGAATGCTTTGCAAGCTTTCAAACACATGAAGAAACTTGTAAACCTTAGTAGTTTACACTCCAACGGTTTTGTTTATCTATGTGTTGCCGATTTTTATTTAAAATTCTACCATTTTTAGGTGCTACCGTACCTAAAATCATTACTTACTTTCCTTTTTGTGTTTTTCTTTGTAGGTTGACAAAAATGGTGTGAACAAGAGAAGATCCTAGGTTCCGGGTTTTTGAACTTGCTAGTGGGATCCTAAGGGTCCATATGACTCTAATTGCTCTCATTGAAGGTAACCAATTCAGTGGCGAGCCAGATGAAAACCCAGCCCACCATATCCAAACCTTTTGTGAGTTATGTCAAACTTTTATGACGGAGGAGATCACCCAAAACCAAATCAAAGAAACTCTCTTTCCCTTATCACTTAAGAGAGAAGCCAAATGGTGGTTCACCCGTCGTCTAAAAGATGCCGCAAAACCAATGGAGTGGGAAGAGATCGTAATAGCTTTCCATCTTAGGTTTAAATCTCAGTCCACCTTGTCAAACCTATCAAGTAATTCACAAAGAGAAAGTGGGGAAGGTTCCCAAAGTAATGGGGGAGAGCAAAAGAAAAGCCGAGTGGAAACCTCATGTGATGTTGACACTACCATTTCCTTAGCCTGTCCCGTTCCATCAAATGAAACCACCCCAAGAAATACTTTATATCGTCCAAAAGTTTTAAACCCATTTACCTCACTAACAAGCCCTTGTGAACTTTGTGGAGGAATAGGGCATGTACCTCAAAGATGTGGGAATAAACTCACACCATTAAACCCCTTTCACCCACAATTTCGCCAAGTCCAACCTACTAATGCACCCCATACTATTTCATACTCATCTTTTAAAAACGGTCAAGTAGATGCCAAGTTGAGGGAAGTAATACAAGCACAACACAACATGTACTCGTATTTCTTTTCTACAATATGCTCACTTAAATCAACCGTTATGTCTCTCCAAAAGAGAGTAGAAGAGTTGACCCCGTCGAGTTCTAGCCAAACCAATCAAGAGAGTGAAGATCCGCTAATAGTCACAATCGACATGATTGGTGACTATAGGTTGCCCCACGAGCTTTACAATGATCCTTCGCTAGCCAACCCAACCCAAGCCCATACACGAGAGGAGACATCCCGTCTCGAGTCTTTGATCATGACTTTGATAAGAGCTCAAGGGAAGTTAGAAGAAAGAGTTGGTGAAGCAACGAAGGCAAATGACAAGGCTTTTTCAAAGTTGGAGGCAAGGATCGGCAAGACATTTCAAGAAGAAGAAGCAACCAAAGATATTCCTAAGGAACCTCCCCTTGTAGAAGGGAAGGTTATCATTCCTTCAAAGCTTAAAGATCCAGGTTGTTTTAATATTTCCTTCACATTGAGTCTTCATAAGGTCAGAAATGCATTATGGGATTTAGGGGCCTCTATTAGTGTCATGCCCTTTTCCTTTTATGAAGACCATTGCCCAATGCAAATGAAGATTACAAATACTAGCCTTCAATTAGCCGATGGAACTGTGCATACTCCAGCAGGAATTGTGGAAGATGTCCCCATTCGGATTGGATACTTCCTTATTCCCGTTGATTATATTAGGGACGACTATATTATATTAGGAAGACCTTTCCTAAATACAGTTGGGGCTTGTATTGATGTACAAGGAGAGAAGATCACTTTTGAAATGGAGGGATCACGTGCCACTTTTGATAAGAAGGGGAATGTAATGAGTGTAGGAGATGGTGACCTCGAAGCACTCAAAGCTTCGAATATGTATGTAGATTAGATTGCCATGGGTGTTAGCAAAGGTAAATATAAAATTCAAGGACGAAATCAAGCTACAAGGAGCCCACATTCCTTCACAAGGCTTAAGGAGGGATAAAATTCAAAGTCTAGCATGACTTAAAAATGCGCTTGTCGGGAGGCAACCCGTCTTTCTCTTTACTTTCTTTTTATGTATTCTTTATAGACAATGTTTTTGTTTTGGACTATTTTATTTGGACACTCTTTTGGATTTTTGGGTTGTAATAGCTAGGAAACAATTTTCGTTTTACTTTTTATTTACATTTTTTAGAAATGCATGCTTAGTTCGTAATTTTTCGTACTTGGAACTGGAGGACCTATTGAGATGAACAGGAGCTACCCTTGGCCCATGTTGCCAAGTCCATTAAGTTTAGTAAGTATGTTCAAGGCCATAGCCAAAAGGTAAGAGCAAGTAACAAAGAAAAAAGAAATAGAATCCGGATCAGCACACTTCCCCGATCGGATTCGGGTATACCCGATCGGGTAAGTTGTCTGTTTCGAGTTTTGTTCTAATTTCTTCTATAAAACCAACTTGCTACCCTTTGCTTGCTGCCATATTCCCGTGTTCTTCATATTCAAAGCTCAAAATCTCTCAAAAACCTTAATTTCTTAGTCTTTTCTTGCAAAATTTGTCACTATAGTTCATCCAAGCCAACATCTAAGCATTATCAAGTAAGTTAATTCTACTTTAGTTACTTCAATCTATCTATTTTTCAGAAATCCAACATGAACAAACCCTAACCCAAATTTGGGGGTTATTGATTTTACTTGAAAAACTTGTTTAAATTGGATTCTAATGCTTCTTACATGTTATACAGTGAATGTTAGTAACTAATTAGCTAGCTTACTATGATTTGAATTCTCATATGCCAATTAGAATACTCATCTTTACTTTATGTTAAAAATTCATTCTTAGTGGTAGTATAATGCTTGAATCCATGCTTTATACTATGAACTTATGCTCTGATTGTGTTAATTTAGCATTAGTACCTTTAAGTAGTGCCCAAAGCTCATGATTCAAGTGTACTGTTGCTCAAAATCCTAGTGAAATATTGTTATGCTTAAGAACATCAATTTGTGCTCAAAAGTAGCATGATAATGTTTCACTTATGTAATTATGCTTGAATTTGTGTTTAAAAGCCTAAGTATTATAACACTTATGCTATCAATTTGTGTTTATAATGAAGTGTTCTAATACTAGTTTATTGTAGCAAATAGCACCTACAATAAGGAGGTCAAAGAGGGCAAAAACTACCAACCAAGGGGAAAGTAGTAGGGCTCATGAAGAAGACATAGAAATGCTAGAAGCTGAAGATCAAACCGGAAATCAAGAAGGACAAGGTGCAATGCATGATCCCGATTTTCCGGATGTTGAGTTTAGTTCAAACAAGCAATGGCAAAAATGGTTCATTATCAAAAGGAAAGGTATGAGAGCTACCAAATTTTTAGATATTTCTTCTTTAAGGCACATGAAGCTTTATGAGCATGTCAAGGTGTTATTTAGAGGTCTAGGAATGACTGCTAGTATGAACTTCAATTATAAGACCTACCCTCAATTGACCCTTGAATTCTTGAGCTCATTTGAATTACAAAGATCTAGGAATAAAGACTCTATGCCTCAAGTTCGGTTTCGATTATTCAACGATGACTATAGTATGAACTTAGAGACCTTTGCTGGCCAATTCGGTCTCACCCATGAGGATACTGTTACCTCACCTCCCGACGGCTTTGATATTAGCCATGTTTGGAACACCATTTCTACTTATCCTGTCTCTCGTTGGGACCATATCCCACACCAACACATACATCATCCGGCCATTAGAATCTGGAAAAGATTCATGGGATGGACCTTCTTGGGTCGTGCTGAGCCTCATTTGGTGAGACGGGTCGAGTTAGATATTTTAGGAGGGTTCTTGAATGTTAATGGTGATGAACCATGGTCGATTAGCATTCCTTACTCTTTTGATGTTCAATTGACTAAAGCTACTAATCCTAAGAACACTGGCATTGTTTATGGAGGCCTTATCACTCACCTTGCTACGCGAGTTTGTGGTTTTAACCAAGCCACCACTGACCTCCAGGCATTGACTAAACCTCCCACCGAGATGGGAAATGGGTTGGATTACGAATATTTTGTTCAGCTTAATTGGTTTCGTGTCTCCCACCCCCATATGATCTGGAGGATAGCTGGTCGTGATTCGGTCAAGTTGACCGCCGAGGTGAACCAAATTCCATTACTTAGGCAGCATCCTCAACTTCAGGAGGGTGAGGCTATCTTACCCCGTCCCACTTATTTTCTTCCTGTTGGGGATATTACCCCCAATGACCCCCCTGTTCATATTAGATCCCACCGCCCTGAGGTAGGATCATCCTCTCAGTCGACCCATGCTACGGGCGACGTGACTGCCATGTTTCAAGCCTCGACCTTGTCCATTAATAGAATTCAGTCCAACGAGCAGCTTGCTCTGCACCCCATTTATGATCACTTTGCTAGGCAAGGTGTGATTAGACCTGAGGGCCCCCACCCATCTTTTTATACTTGGCCCGAAGGGAGGTATGGTACTGCTTATGATGCAGGTGTGCAGCAGACCGGACCTGATTACTGTGGTACTGACTATGGAGTTAAGAGTTTTGGAGGGTATAGAGGTGATTTTAGTGGTCACCAAGTAGATGAATACTAGTCCTTAGGAGCCAGCAACTCTACCGGGATCGTTGCTTCTAGTAGTAGTTATTATTCTGCAGATGATACCTATTACATAGATGCTTCTGGATCCGCATCCGAGCCGCCTCCTTCAGAGAGGAGAGGCCGTAGCTGGTGGCCTTTGGGATGAGATGATAACAAGCTCCCCTTGTCTATACTAGCTTGGGGGAGGCTAGACATTTTGTAAGCTTTTCCTTAATTTCTTTTATTTTTAGCATTTTTAGTTTTCTTTTTTAGCTCCTTTTCCCATTAGAATTTCATCTTATTTCTCTGTTCTATGTGCTACCAACCGTTTCTCGGTTTGCTACTATTATAATTTCATGCACATTGAGGACAATGTGAAGTTTTAGCTTGGGGGAGGATTTGCATTTAGGACTTACTGCATTTAGGATTGCATTTAGATTTTTACTTTTCTTATTTTCTTCTAATTTTATTAGTTTATTTTTTTTATTTTTCCTTGTTTGTTTTTATCATTTCCAAAATCTAAAAAATAAAATCAAAAAAATTTAAAAAAGATAAAAAGAAAAGATCATTTCCATCTTACATTTCTCAATTTATAGTTTTTATAAGCTGATGTTTCATTATGTTATGAGGAATTGTGCATTCATGGGGATCTCTTGTACATAGTGGGTGAGGGATTGATTTTAGACTTATTAGGCTTGATCTTGACTTTGGCAAACTACATATACGGTAAGGTAGAGCCTCCAGTGATCCGTACATCTAAACCCGATCCCAATTAGGTGTGTGTAGTTTCTCCTTATGATTTGCGTCACATCAAAAACGCACAAGTATGGTTTTTATTCCATTTCTAGTGAGCATTACATTCATGATTTAAAAAGCATTTGAAGCCATTCACTTTGAATCCATTGCCTAAATTTAGTCCTTTTTCACATTGTTTCACATTTCATTAGCTACATGTAAAAGTATTGCCTACCTTGTTAAGTTAGTCGCTATACCGTTTGTGTTTGGGTGCTCAATTGAGATATTGTTCAAGTTATGTCAAAGTGATCTTGATTGGACGGAATTACTGATTGCCGTGCCGAAGAAAAAGAAAAAGAGAAAAAAAAGGGGAGTTCACAAAAAAATAAAGAATGAAAAAAAAATGACGTTGAATACGAAAGAATGAAAAGAAAGAAAGAAGCATGTATTGAAAAAAAATGGTTTATGAAAAGAAGAAGAAGTTGTGAGTGTTATTTCCATGATCTGAAATTCAAAAAGTTGGGAAATTCACTCTTGTGTTGCCATGAGTATAAGCCAATTTGCTATTTTTGGCTTAGTTTTATTTTCTTGGGAATGGTTCCGAGTTTTGATTGAGCATCCTTGCATAATTGGTATGTTGCTAGCTTGACCTTAGCTCCACATTACCATAATTCATTTGTCCACTTGGTTACCCATCTCCCATAGCGTTCTTCTTGCTTTTGGCTTCTTTCTATGCATTTCATGATTGTTTTGACTTGTAGTTTTAAAATGTTTACCATATTAGATTGCGGGCGCATTCTCATGAGTCGTAGATAGGAGAAAGCCACTCAAATATAAAATAATATTTCCTTGATTTATATAAAACTTTGAGTGTTGAGTGCACCGGGAGAGTCCATTGTCAAAAGATCATGCAAGAGCCGAAAAGTCTATTTGATGTTCCTTATGCTGCGCCGTTATGTAAATCTCAACCATGATTCGCACTCTCCTTCGCCCTTGTTGTTTCGGGTTTATGATTCATCTACTTGTTAAGAGCTTAGTTTTAAGATATTGGATGATAGATTGATCATGTTTGCTACCCTTGTCCTGGTTATGATTTAGCTTGCGGGAGTTTGATAAGCGATATTTTGTACTAATTTATCCCCCGTTTTAGCTCGATTTCTATATGGTTTATGCACTTTGTTAAGTGATTAACGAGCTAATATTTCTATTCTAGTTGTTTTGCGTGCTTTGTCTCGTTTTATAGGAAATGAAGCGGTTTTGCTATATTTTTATACTTTATGGAGCAAAGGCACTAGAATACGAGTTTATGAGGAACCGAGGATAGCAATTTTACGATTTGACTGCGATTCCGCTACATCCTTCCTCAAGTGGACTCATCTTGGACTTTGACTTTGATTCTCAAAGGAAAACATCAACCCAAGTCAAAGGAAGACTAGCCCAAGCCCAATTACGTGTTGCATTGACGAGGAGCAAGGCATAGGATTCCGTGCCCAAAGATGAAATTGGAAGAGACGAAAAAATCCGTCAGGGTTACATACCCAATCGGATTACCACATACTCGATCGGGTATATCTGCTGATGAACGTCTCTTGGCTCTTCTTCTACCAAGCTTTAATGGAGTGCTTTATGGCTTTGTCTAGGGTATGAATTTGGACGAAACACAGCAGCTATGCAGCCCTATAAAAGCCAAGGATCATCACACACAATTGACACAACTTACAATTTATACAATTAGCATACAATTTAGAATAACACAACACATTTTACATACAAGTTTTAGATTATAGTTTATAGTTTATGCAATCTTAAGTATTTCTCTAGTGCCTCTATAAGCATTTGTCATTATATTGGGTTGAATATTTGTTTTTGCTTTCTATCTTACATAATCGTACTCCAATCTCGGTAATTTTCTATCCTTTATTTACGCAATTTCCGACATCATTGTTTTTTTCTTTATAGTATTTATGTTAGTTGTATTGTTTTCATCATCATATTGAGTTCATGAATTATAATCGCATTAGTCTTGTTTTTATATTATTGTTGGTAGGAAATCCATATAAAAGTAATCTAGTTGAAACCAAAATATCGTTTAATATGTCATATTTTATTTTGCCTAATCATATAATAATCATCATAAAATTCATCACTAGAATCATTACTAATATAATCTTGATCACCTTAATCATTTTAGCACTTTTATTTCGTAGCTTAATTTTGCTTATCATTTTCCTATTAATTTATTTAATCATTTAGAATTAAATATAGTATTGTAATATTATCATTATGTAAATACAATAAATAAAATTGAAGTATTGAAATGATTTGCTAGTTATAATGAATTAAAAGAAGAATCGATACCAATAGAACCATCTAGTTTGTTTCTTCCTTTGGTCGTGTCAAATTCTATAACTTTGTTTACTGGCCATAAGCAATTGTTTGTATTAGTCAATTTCCGTCTTAGAAACGAGATTTGGGATGGGAATTAGGACTGCCAATAGGGGTTTAGTGACCTAACCAGGCTGAAAGGACGTTAGGACCCATTAAAAGGTCGGTACGAATCCGAGAGGAATATACCGCTACAAGGCTTAGACAATCGTAGTAATTCTAATATTGGTATCAATAAAGCTTTTAAATCATTTGACATGAATTTCTAATTCTCTATATCAATTTGATTGGATAGTTTATTTTATCGTTTTAGTTAGTTTATTTTACCGTCATTTTATTTCCATTCTTAGATAGTTTATTTTATTGTTGTTTAGTTAGTTCATTAGTTTTCTATTATTGTAGTTAGGTAGCTTTTCAATATTGTCATTTTAATTATCGTTCTTAGTTAGATTTAATTATTGTTATTTTCCTTTCCGTCATTTAGATTAGATTTATTTTATTGCAATTTCCATACTTGTCATTTAAATATCGTCATTACATACTTGTCATTTTATTTCATGTTAGTAGTTTAGACAATCACCCCAAATGATTCGAACTTAAATGAAAATCACCCCATAGCAATTCATAGTTAACACGTACTCCCTGAGGATCGATCCCTACTTCCCTAATTACATTCTTTATGTTGTTAGCCTAAGTGTGGGTAATTATTTTTGTATCGGGACTGCGACAAACCCGGTCAAGGCTTTTAGGCAATTTACTAGGTCTAATCTACCATGTCATGCTTTGTCTATATTCTATTCACGTATTTCTACCTTGGAAAAGAATTCCATTTTAGTCAATGATTTTGGCCAGAAATCGTTAAGTATCGTTACAATCCAAACATGCATAGACACAGCGTTTTAAAGGCACAATTTCTTTATCAGATTTTCATCTTTTAATTAACCTAACATGGCTACCCTACACCGTAGAAAGGTGACTACTCACTCATAATAGTATTTAGATCTAGATTGATTTTAACAATTAAAACTAGGCTAGACATGTTTATTGATTTTTGATATTATAAGATGATAATAACAATTCTAAATCAGCGATCTAATGAAATAAAATGATTACAACGGTATTTAAATTGAATCTAAGACAACATGTAAAGAAAACAATGATCAAATAAAAAACATAAAGAACTTAAACAAAAGATAAAACAGAAATACCTACATGACGATCAAATAGCGATAATGATGAAATATAAATATCCAAATAGAAATTTCCTTGCATATCTTTGGCGATCCATGTATTACAATACTTGAATAATATAAAAGAACTAAGAACCAGAAGTTTTTATTATTTCTAAACTAGAAAAATAGGCATAAGAGAAGATGGAGATCTAAACATAAATGGAGAAATGTGAAAGACGATTTTTAGGGGAAAATGGAGGCTAGGGCTTCTAAGACTAATCTAGGGTTATGTAAAGAGAGAAGTGTGTAGAAAAGTGGCTGCCTACTCCTTTATATAGGCTAGGTGTCGTGCAAAACAATCCGTGCATTCAACATATAGGACAAAAATTGGGAAGTCGAAGCATTGGTACATAGAACCACACAAATCCGATCGGATTTGCCATGTACCCGATCGGGTTTGTGGTCTCCTTCGAGTTTTGACTTTTGTTTCGTCTCCCTTGGCATTTGACTTGACTTTCATTATCCCCATTGACCTTTTGAGACGGGTTTGATGATAGGATTTGAGGAAGAAGGTCGATTGCTTCGCTTATTACATCGATTTTTTTACAACTGCGAGATCGTCTTTACTTCTTCTTCCTTTTTTATTAGTGAACCTTCTTGGAGTGCCTTTGACTTGGTCAAGCTTGCTTCACAAATTGTCGGGTTCTAGGCAAATTCTCGGAAATATTGAAAAAGGGCGTAGAAACGTCACTTTCCCTACAAAACAGTTTTAAACATGGAATTCGCCTAGAAGACGACATTAGCTCATAAAATGGCTTAACAAAGCACACATGACATACAAAACCGAGCTAAATTGGGGATTAAAATCATACAAATATTCACTTATCAAACTCCCCCAAGCTAAACCCTTGCTTGTCCTCAAGCAAGCACTACAAACATAACCAAGACAAGGGTTGCGAGCATTGGCTACTACACGATCAAGAAACAAATCTCAACATAAAGCTTTTGGAAACATAATGAATCATAACCCAAAAACAACGTGGGCAAGAATGACACATAAACATGGCTGAGATTTACATAACGGCGTAGCACAAAGAATTTCACTATAGATTTTCGGCTCTTGCATGATCTTTTGACAGGTGGACTTTCACGGCACACTCGAACACTCATTGTATGTAAAAGGTGATTTCTTTATGTGTAAATGTTTTTGAGACACTCACCTATCTACGACTCATGAAAATGTGTCTGCAATCTAATATGGTAAACAATTCAAATTACAAGTCAAAGATCACAATGCACACAGAAAAGAAGCCGGAAGAATAGGAAGAAGGCTTTGAGAAATGGGTGAAAGGTGGACAAACAGTTATGGTTACTGTGAAGTTTTAAACGAGCTAGCAACTAACCAATGATAAATGGATACTCAATCCAAACTTTCGATCAATTTCCCAGAAGACGGATAACGAAGCCAAAAGCAACAAATTGGCTTATTGCACACGAAACACAAGGGTAAACTCCTTCTGAATATTAACTTGACATTTCTTAGGAGATACTCACAACTTCTTCTTTTATTTCTTCCTTCTTCTTTTTTCTTTTTTTTTCTCTTTTTTTTTTCTATTTCATTTTTTCTTCTTCTTTATATTTTTTTTCTGAACATAACATCACTTCTTGAACATTTTGGTTCTCCCAAATTCACTTTGACATAAAAGAACAAATCTTCTCAAAAGAGCACCCATACACCATAGTCTAGCTACTAGCTAAAAAGGTAGGCAGTTTTTTTATGTGTAGCTATTATCTTGTGAAACATTTGTACGAAGGGGCTAATTTTGAGGGGTAATTTAAAGTGAAAAAGGCTTCAAATCTTTGTGAATCATGAATGCAATGCTTATAGGAATGAAATGAGAACCATATTTATGCGTTTTGACATGACACACATCACAAGGAGAACTACTCACACCTAAATGAGATTGGGTATAGATGTACCAGTCTAAGGAGGTTCTACCTTACAATATATGTAACTTGCCAAATTTCAAGATCAAGCGTACTCGTCTATAGATTCATTCCATGCTTAATGTGTACAAGACTTCCCCATGTATGCAAAATTCAATAAATGTTGAATCATTATGCTTTTGAAAGCTCTAAGATTGGGAAATGTAACCTGAAAGCATAGTAAACAAGCAAGCAAAGCACGAAAAGCATTCAATGATGTTCAAATTTTTTTTTTTTTTTTAAATTTTTTTTCTCTTATTCAAAAATTTGAAAAAATGATTAACTAAAATGCAAAATGGGAAAATGCAATCCCTCCCCCAAGCTAAACATCACATTTTCCTCAATGTGAGCACAAAGACAAAATATGCAATGAGATGCTTAATGGGGAAAAGGGGGAAAAAGGAAAAATGAAAGAAGGGTGAAGCTTACTAGTCATCGCAGACTCCCCCAAGCTAGTCTTTTGGACTTGACAAGGAAGGTCTTTATAGATTTTCTTCAAAAACTCTTTCATCTGCAAAATAAATCCTAACAACGAAAAAGGGAATACAAAAATAAAAATGCAAAAAGAAAAGGAACACGGGTTGCCTCCCGAGAAGCGGAATTTAAAAGTCTTGCTAGACTCCATTTCTTTCTTTGAACATCCTTTATCTCTAAGCTCACTATCATCAGAGCTCATCATCATAGCGTTCCTTACATTCTCCACCCATGCCAAGCTTTTACGAGAATAGCCCCTTCTAGCACTTTTAGCAGTAGCGCTTTTAGTATGCTCACCTCCAAGAGAATCAACACTAACATGTGCCTCCAACGGATCCGTCAGTAAGGATCGAGGCATAGAAGAAATAATAGAAGAGTCATCAACATCAAGCACATAACATGAGTCTTCTAACACGGGACTCCTAACGGTGGAATTTTTACTAAAGGTCACCTTGTCATCTCCTACCTCCAATGTCAACTTCCCATTCTTGACATCAAAAACTGCACCAGCGGTGTGCAAAAAGGGTCTTCCCAAAATGATTGAGATTTGAGAGTCCTCGGCCATGTCAAGTACTAGAAAGTCAACGGGAATGAAAAACTTACCAAATTTTACGGGCACATCTTCTAAAACACCCATAGGTTGTTTTAGAGAACGGTCCGCCATTTGCAAAGTAATATTAGTGCATTTCAAAGCACCCATGTTAAGTTTTTCAAACATAGAAAAGGGCATGACACTTACACTAGCACCTAGGTCGCAAAGGGCCTTATCAATGGTATACGTGCCTATAGTGCAAGGGATGGAGTAACTACCAGGGTCCTTAAGGTGTGGTGGAGAGTTATTTTGCAAGAGTGCACTACACTCTTCAGTGAAAGCTACGATCTTAATCTCATTGAAGGATCTCTTCTTTTTGAGGACTTCCTTCATAAACTTGGCATAAGAAGGAACTTGGGAAAACAATTCATTGAAAGGGACTGTTACCTTTAAAGTCTTGACGACGTCAAGGAACTTACCATACTTTGCCTCCTCCTTGTGCTTGACTAATCTTTGGGGAAATGGGACTTTGATCTCAATAGGAATCTCGGGCTCTTTCCTCTTTGACATGGGCACCTCATCTTCAACATCAACAACCATGGGCTCATCATTATCCATCTTCTTGACACCTCATCCAAGCTTAGCCCCTTTTGCTACCACCTCCTCATCCATTGCAGTGGAAGGCCCATCATAATGCTTACCACTTCTCGAGGAAATGGCATTTACAGTTTCGTGAGGTTGGAAACATTGTGAAGGCAGCTGCCCTTGCTTTTGGTGGGTATTAGAAGAGGCATATTGGGAAATTTTAGCTTCCAACAATTTGATGGCGGCATCCTTAGCTTGATCGCTCTCTTGGAATTGAGCTATTATGGTGTCTTGCCTTTGAGCCAATTGCAGCATCATGGCTTCAAGTTTACTTACACCATTGTCACTCTGTTGAAATGTAGATGATTGAAATGGTTCTAGCTTTTGTGTGAGAAGGGCTACTTGAGCTTGTAAAAGTGCCAAAGAGGGGTCCTCTTGCTTAGATTTCAATGGTATGGAGCGAGAATTTCCATATTGAGAATCGTGAATTGCCATGGATTCAATGGTAGTGTGAGCAATTTCCACATTAATTTGGTCGAATCTTCCATTGTTAGCAGAATCCAGGATATGACGGGACTTTATATAACACCCATTATAGAATGTGATGGCAAGGAGCCATTGATCTAACCCATGATGAGGACACTCCCTTTGCAAGTCCTTGTACCTCTCCCAAGCTTCATATAGTCTCTCATCACCCCCTTGTCGGAAACAAGTGATTTGACTTCTCAACAAAGCGGTCTTTTCTGGAGGAAAGTACTTTTGGTAGAAGCCAAGAGCTAAACTATCCCAATCGGTGATCCCTAATGTAACCTTATCAAGGCTATGTATCCACAACTTTGCCTTACCCCTCAAAGAGAATGAGAAGAGCATCTCTCTAATCCTCCCTTGGGTGACTCCAGTTTGTCTAATAGTGGAGCAATAGTCACAGAAGTTTTGAATGTGAAGGTTGGGATCTTCTGTGGCATTGCCACTAAATTGGCTTCTTTCTATAATGTTAATGAAGGCAGGTTTTATTTCGAAGTTTCTGGCTGTGATTTGCGGTGTAGCAATACCCCTTGGAAGTGTTTCTGCGGTGGGGTTGGAATGGTCTGAAAGTCGAACCATTTCCTAATGTGAAGGTGAAGATGGAATGCTAATTGAAGATTGGGTGGTTTTTGTGATTGGAGATGAGAATGGATCTTCTTCTTCTTCAAGGTTAGATAGGGTATCCGAGTAATTTTCACGAATACGGTCTAAACTTGAAATATCTGAAGCTTTTGAGATTTCGTTAAATAGTTCTTGTCTCCTACGCAGAGTTCTTTCTAGGTCGGGATCTAATGAGATAGGGGTCGCTAGTCTAGAAGATCTGGGCATAAGATGCAAAAACTAAGACGAGAAATCAAGAGAGATCTAAAGGAATTTGGATTCCTTAAGACTAGACAAAACTAATTGCAAGAAAAATCACAAAAAGAGGAAAACTAAACCGTGCTCCCCCGCAACGGCGCCAAAATTTGATCGGGCATGTCGCAAGCCCTGGTCAAAGATAATTACCCAGACTAGGCTAATAACAAATTAATGTAATTAGGGAAGTAGGGGTCGATCCTCAGGGAGATGATGTTTCCTATAGAATGTGAAATGTCTTGCAATTGGGTCTTATCTAACGAGTATCTGGGTTTGTGGTTTCGATTTCTAAACTAATAAAAAGCATAAATGAAAACAAAATAAAAGCAAATCAAAACGAAAACAATAAAGCAAGTGATGAATTAACAATGATAAAAAGAATCTAGGGAAGTAGGTTCACACATGTAGATTAACATATTGATGAAATTAGGTTTAGAACATGCAATTAATTCATTGTGAGTTCGTAACAATGAGGTGTTCATTACAATCATAGAACAGATGGTCTAGCAGGCTTGATAAGCGATATTTTGTACTAATTTATCCCCCGTTTTAGCTCGATTTCTATATGGTTTATGCACTTTGTTAAGTGATTAACGAGCTATTATTGCTATTCTAGTTGTTTTGCGTGCTTTGTCTCGTTTTATAGGAAATAAAGTGGTTTTGCTATATTTTTTTACTTTATGGAGCAAAGGCACTAGAATACGAGTTTATGAGGAACCGAGGATAGCAATTTCACGATTTGACTGCGATTCCGCTACATCCTTCCTCAAGTGGACTCATCTTGGACTTTGACTTTGTTTCTCAAAGGAAAACATCAACCCAAGTCAAAGGAAGACTAGCCCAAGCCCAATTACGTGTTGCATTGACCAAGACCAAGGCATAGGATTCCGTGCCCAAAGACGAAATTGGAAGAGACGAAAAAATCCATCAGGTTTACATACCCGATCGGATTACCACATACCCGATCAGGTATGTCTGCTGATGAACGTCTCTTGGCTCTTCTTCTACCAAGATTTAATGGAGTGCTTTATGTAAGTTTCTTAAACTCGATATTAGACATTTCTAATATCATCTTATTAATAGTTTACTCTTAAACTATTAGGACCTTATGCATGCATAACAAAAAATAAAGGAAAGATCTATTTCTTACATTGATTATGAAAATATGGGCACAATATTTGAACTTCATGTCTATACATTAAAAACCAACCATTCCTTTCAAAAAGGTAACATGAATACGTTAGTCACAATGAGTGATACGTCATTCACGTGGAAAACAATTTCTCCCACTGAACTTCATGTCTTTACATGATAACTTAAACTCCCATTTAACTTCATGTCTATACATGACTTTAACTCCCACTGAATTTCATGTCTATACATGACTTTTCGACAATTCGAGTGAAACCCTTCTTATATCTTATAATAGAAAAGATCATCATAACCTCTAGGTAGATACATACCATAGGCTTGTGTCATGTACACATCCTATTCCAAATCCCTATTTGGACATGTGGTTTTGATGTGTATCTTGTACACACCTATTATGAGGTATTTCATTGATGATTTGGATCTAAGCATAGTTATGCATTAACTTGGCTTTTGTAGACATCTACATGTCTATCCATGCAACTATAATTGGACAACTCCAAATAAAACGTTTTCTTTGCATAGATTCCATATAGTTTCATAAGTCTCTTTTAGAAAATCGAAATTTAAAATTTCTAGGTACTTGCACTTCATAGATCATAATCTTATTATATCAAGAATAATTTCTTTTGGTCTCGTCACTAGTCTAAGGATTCACCTAAGAACGCTTTCTTTTGGTCTCCTCACTAGTCTTGAGTCCAACATTGTCCTCTTATTTTCTTTAGTCTCCTCACTAGTCATGAGTCCAACCTAAGAACATTTTCTTTTGGTTTCCTCACTAGTTCCTAATTAGGTTTTCGTTGTGGCTTATTTTCTCCCACTCTATCTTTAGAAAAATACAACTATTTTCTTTAAAGATAGCCTTATGAGCCACAAACAATTTTGTACTCATACTCGTAACGGAGGTAGAAGTATCACAACATGACCTTAAGTGATCTACTAAAGACTTTATTGTAAAGACATCAAATCTTAGCTTCAACATAGACTAGTTCTATAAGAGCTAAAGAGGTGTACTCATATTCATGTCAATTACAATCTTTATAAGTGGTATGACCAATTGGTTTGCTAGATTCCCTATTTTGAGTTCAATAACTCAATTTTGACTTAGCAATTGATCTTTCAAGGTGAGAATCAAATTCTTAGCCTTTTATTATAATGATCCAATCATCATAATACTAATATGATCAATTTGAGTCGATACAATTTATGTTATTAGTGCAAGTAGAGTATGATGATATGTTTTTAGAACTAAAAGTTTCAACAAACCGAATGACTTGGGTTGAAAACCAAGTCACTAAATCCAATTACAACCAATGTCAATAAAAGGAATTGAACAAATTTCCATGTCAAACAAGGAAATTATAAAAGTTCTAAAAACAATGTCTCAAAATACATCCCAAAATTTTGACAATTCAAAATGAGACCAAGCTTTCATAGGTCTTCAATCATGGGTAGCTACCTTAGCTTCCCTTGAAGAGCTTTCTTAGGCTTGCTTGTCCTAGTCTTAATCCTTGCTAGGTGCCCTAATTACAATTAAATAGGGTAAGAATGACAACTCGTATCTTTATACCAAAGTTGAGATCAAAACATAAACGATAGAGATAAATTACCAACAGAAACATCTTTCCAGTTTTGATATCTCCTAGATATTTAGTGCAATTCCTCTTCCAATGCCCTATGCCATTACAATGATGGCCATGGGAGAGCTATTCTCAATAGCTTTACCCTTTCCCTTGAAGGTGGAGGGCTTCTTCCCTTAACTACCACCTTTCTTGAACTTCCCCTTACTATTTTATATCCTTGGAGGTGCTAACATTTAGTCTCATGTCTCTCTCAGCTTGCACAAGCATCTTGTGCAATTCATGAAGAGAGGTTTTCATGTTTTGCATATTGTAGTTTACCCTAAACTGCACATATGCTTTGATTTTCCCCAAGGAATGTAAGACTTGGTTGATAACGAGTTGTCCGGGAATGGTCAGCCCTTGCAATTTAAGAGTCTCGACATGCTCAATCAATTTGAGTACATGAGGGCTAACTTTTGGCCCTCTTTTAGGTTCATGTCGGAAAAAGTGGAAGCCGTCTCATATTGTATGATCCTAGGAGCTTTGTGAAAAACATGGTCACAAGCTAGGCATAGATCTCATAGGCCGTGCTCATCTTATGGCACTCCCTTGAAAATCGGCCTCCATCGAGAAGATCAAAATGTTTTTGATCGCGGCGGACTCTTTGTGGCTAGCCTCATAGGCTCGCCATGCGTGGTGGTTGACCTTTCATTAGGTGCGGTGGGAGAGGCCTTGGCAAGGAAACGAAACCTGTCGTCACCCGCCGTGGCCAAGCGGAGTTGCATATGCCAATTGGTAAAATTAGCGCCATTCTTTTCTAACTTGCATCGATCCATGAAGGATCAAAGCCATGAAACATTCGTGAGAGTTGGAGCATAGGTGGTGGTGGATGAATTAGCATTTGCCATTGCGAATGAACAATATTAACTACAAATTTTAGACATAAAGGAAATATCAACATTTATCATTTTAAATACTTGTAAACATTTTAAACAAGTTTAGCATTTAAATAGTGACCTCTACCCAACTATTATAAATGATTCCGAGATCCAAATTCATATCAACTTGGGCACGGTAAGCCGATTCATCCCTCATTAACATAATTCGGTGGATTAACTCTTTAATCGATTCTACATTAGAACTCTCGGTCGATAATATTACTTTAATATTTATCTTAAGCCCGGAACACATGCGGCTACGGTCGCGAATACTTCCGTTGAGCTCAATCCAAATTTCGAAATAATAACATTTATTACCCCACTTACCCAACGTAACAAGTTTAGCACCCCGGTGAGCCGAGCCTACTTCCTTGCGAAATTGGGATTCATGGGTTCTACATTTGGTAAGGCTTGATCTCAATTATTTATTATGAGAGGTCATGTCAATTTATTATCTATCTCGTTTAAGTGAACTAAATCGATGAATTAACGATAATTTTAATTGACACGGTCGAATACTCGATAAAATATGCATGTCATGTTATGGCGATTTGGCAATGCATGCAAACATATTAAATAAAAATGCAAGCATAAAAATAAAACTCCTAGTATGGCCTTTCCTAGAATAGAAAATCATATAATCTATTACAAGTTCGGAAACCAACTCCTTTGGTCCCTTGAACTTCATAAGCACGCCTCCTAAGGTCACCGTCTCTCTCTCGGAACTCCTTTCCGAATGGAACCGTCTTTGGGAAACTCCGATTTTACAATTAGTTACAAAATATATAATAAAATTACAATAATTTCCTATTATACATTTGTAAAATAAAATAATACTATATAAGTGATTCGAGATCACATTAAATTACAACCGAATCAATATTCCCTTACATTTCGGGCAATAACGATTAAAACTAAGGCCATACTAAGAAATATTACATAATTCCAAATTACATAAACCAAAATATGACATTCATAAATTGAAAATATGACATTCATAAATTAAAAATGCAGCATTATAATATGTATAAAACATGCTCATGTTAAATCCCAAATCGCCCTATTTAACGGTTTATATCGAATATAACCCGGTTTTACGGAAATGCGTGATAATAACACTTTAAAATCACAAAACAATACTTAAATCATATTTAAGTCCAAGTTAATTATCCCAACTCATTTAGGCCTCAAAAATTAGTCATCACTCAATTTTGACAATAATTCAACTTGTTGTTGTATAATTGCTCATAATTAGACTTTAAAATCATATTTTAATCAAATAAATTCAAATTTAATTACAATAATTTCAAATATTGAATTTTAAATTTTTGAACATTCTTGAACATTTCCATGACACTCATAATGTCATAAATCATGGTTTAAAAATTTCGAATCGGTTTAGAGAAAAATGGTTGCGCTTTATTGGTTTTATCAAATAAAATACATAAAGCATGCAAAAATTAATCATATTAAATTTTCAACTTTAGATCTAAAATGTGGGACATTTATGCAACCAGGAACAATTTTCCTTTGACATGAAAATTATTTTAGCTATATTTGCTAAACTAGTCACTATTTATGCCATTTTTACATTAAAAATCATAAATCATGCTAGACAAATCACATCAGTCTAAAATTTTTTAGTCTTCCAGGAAAACATGCATGTGACAACATAATAAAATTTCATAGTCATATTCAAAGCGGAAGTATTTTTAACCATTTGACCTTTATTTATTTCTTTTTATCATATAAAAATCATAAATCACACGAAATACGTCCACTTCACACGAAATTTTACATACAGTAATAAAAATGCATGTGTGATATTGTGTAAATATTTCAAGGTCAGAAGATAAGTCTAACTATTTTTAGCATTTTAAACATCATTTTACCCATTAAAATATAATAAAAATACTAAAAATCATATTTGAGCACTATAAATTTCCATAAATCATCAAGATGACCTAAAATAATATTAGGACTAGAATATATTGACATGCAAATAACTTTGTGATTTTATCTTATAAAACACAAATTACTAGTTTTCTTTAAGTTACAATAACTCGAAAAACTAAAAATCGATTATGCATGCAACAACCTTGGCTCTGATACCACTTTTAAGTTTCTTAAACTCGATATTAGACATTTCTAATATCATCTTATTAATAGTTTACTCTTAAACTATTAGGACCTTATGCATGCATAACAAAAAATAAAGGAAAGAACCATTTCTTACATTGATTATGAAAATATGGGCACAATATTTGAACTCCTTTCAAATATTGTTCTTGAGCTAGTAATATGAGGATGATCTTCCAAGTTTCAAAGTAGAAACTCTCCAATTAGTAGCACCCAAGACAACCCCTTAATCTCTACTAAATTACTACACTAATATAATAGTAGAAGCCCTTAAAATAAATCTAATAACCACTTATTACTACACTAGTAATGTTATTAGAAATATGAACTAAGTTGTAGAACTTCTTAAGTTTTAGTGAGAAAATGTAGAGAGATAAGTAATTTTTGCATGTTTTAATAAAATGAGATGGAGTGTTGAATAAATAAGAGGAAATTGTCCTCTTCACTCTTCACATGACCGGCCACATGCCCCATGGTGGGGTGTGTGGTCACTTTCATTTGTTCTTAACAAGAAAGGTTGAGTGTATAGGTATATGTAGTAATGATTTGATCTAATTCTCAATTAGAACAAAATTACAAACTAAAATCCTACCCACTAACACCCCAAAACCGGTGCACCCATATAAAATGGGTGTCCATTTTATTTTTGCATTTTGTCATTTGTCACAAGTGTGACATGTGACATGTAACATGTAATTAGGCTTATAAATGTACATTTAACTAATTTAAATGCAATTTCATAACAAATAAATTAGACTTAACATTTTAAGTCACATTTAATAATTACATGTAAATAAAATAGGTCATCTCATATTTGGTTAATATAATCTACAACAGTTTGTAATTATAATCGACCAATTTCACTTATCTCAAATGTTTCATAAACATAATGCATTCTTAGTAATATAACAATTAAATTACCAAAATGAATCTTATTTAATCATATTACAATAAGATATATTTCTCACTCACAATTTAAACTTCGTTCATTTTAAGGGATTAATTCATCTGTATCACTATACAATTAATTAATGTACATGATTATGGGATTGTCCTTTAGGTGTGACCTCAAGGGATCAACTAATCACCACCGTCATACGACAGTAACGTCAAACTCAATTGAGCCAATCGTTACCGATTTATGTTGACCAGTTGACTATAATATTCATCATCCCTTTGTATTTTTATTATTGAGATTTAATTATGTGATCGCACTATTGTTGAGGACATTTACTCCAACAATCTCCCACTTGTCCGAGACAAGTGTGCGTCACCAATTCTCTTGTCCTATTACATTATCTCCCACTCAATGCAAGGTGTCTTGCAGGTCGTACTTGCATTTGATCATATCAAGAGTGGTTTCCTCGATCTGGAGAGTAACTGTCTGACCGGAATTATCTACCATAGATACCTTCCGAGCGTGGCCACGCATTTTCAGCTTACTCCTCCTCGAGTGGCCTTGAGATTTAAAACAACCCTGACAAGGGGTGGACAATTCCTATCGCACTACTCCCTTTGCATAGCCACAGCTCATCATGACCCAAAAGATGCCCATTTGACCCCATTTACGAAGGTCGTAGAGCATAAATCAAAGTCACTCTGAAACTGTGCCACCTTAGGCGAGCAGTCTTTAGTCAAAGAATTGACTCAAAAAGAATACTAGTAGCTCTAGCCACGACAGATTGTCTCATACAGTCTGTCTATGTGATCGATTTGTCATCCCTTATGACCCTATGACACTTGATCTTGCCATAAATCTCACCACAATCTAGTCACTTCGAGATGTCACCTCATATAAGTGACTAAGGGCCAATGCTATGTTAAATCAGTCCACTTTAATGGAGTCCAAAATTGTGTCTACAATCCATTTGGATATAACTAAGCACAAAACTGAGTTTATGAAACTCAAACGATAAATGTGATTATCATATATGAACAATCAACACAATGTTATTGTTTCATATCATATAATCTAAAGTTTATTTCGTCCATGACAATTCATGACGATCTTGTTAAATGCAATAAAGGCTTAGGTAGTGAATATACCATATATTCATTTATTCCAACCTTGTGATTTGCTTTTTCCTTACATCCAATGTTATTCCTAATAACATGAATTTATATATGTACATATCTAGATCTCTATCTAGTGTTGGGCTCTTTAACTTGAAAGATGTTCCCACTCGTTATCATGATAACTGATAGGTATTAAGGTGAAATGAGCTACCATTAGCTCCTTGTAAGCCACCTTATTCTCATTCGCTTCTTTTATAACAAAGGTACGCCTAGGATTTTGAATAAATCCTTATAAGTTTGGAAATTTGGGTTTGTGTAACCTTTACCACATTACCAAATTATCTCTACCAAACACAAGATGAATCCCTAGTCCTCCTTGAGAACTCTATGGGTGTTCTTGTAGGCTATCCAATGACACTCATCTGGATTGATTTGTTATGGGCTTGTCCTGCTCCTAGCATACAATTCATTTAGGTATGTGCATGTAATGGCATACATGATCGGTATCATGTGATCAACAACTCTTAGGTTTAGTGGATGACTATGACCCTTTCATAGTGATCCCACTTTTATCAACATAAACAACTTATTTAACTTGTTGAATAGATTCAGGATCTTATCGATATAAGATACCTTTTAAATGCCAAGCTAAAATCTTCTATTCCACAATAGATTTTGGTTTTAGTAAACATGTTGCCCTCTTTTATCCAACATTAAAAACCAACCATTCCTTTCAAAAAGGTAACATGAATACGTTAGTCACAATGAGTGATACGTCATTCACGTGGAAAACAATTTCTCCCACTGAACTTCATGTCTTTACATGATAAATTAAACTCCCATTTAACTTCATGTCTATACATGACTTTAACTCCCACTGAATTTCATGTCTATACATGACTTTTCGACAATTCGAGTGAAACCCTTCTTATATCTTATAATAGAAAAGATCATCATAACCTCTAGGTAGATACATACAATAGGCTTGTGTCATGTACACATCCTATTCCAAATCCCTATTTGGACATGTGGTTTTGATGTGTATCTTGTACACACCTATTATGAGGTATTTCATTGATGATTTGGATCTAAGCATAGTTATGCATTAACTTGGCTTTTGTAGACATTTACATGTCTATCCATGCAACTATAATTGGACAACTCCAAATAAAACGTTTTCTTTGCATAGATTCCATATAGTTTCATAAGTCTCATTTAGAAAATCGAAATTTAAAATTTCTAGGTACTTGCACTTCATAGATCATAATCTTATTATATCAAGAATAATTTCTTTTGGTCTCGTCACTAGTCTAAGGATTCACCTAAGAACGCTTTCTTTTGGTCTCCTCACTAGTCTTGAGTCCAACATTGTCCTCTTATTTTCTTTAGTCTCCTCACTAGTCATGAGTCCAACCTAAGAACATTTTCTTTTGGTTTCCTCACTAGTTCCTAATTAGGTTTTCGTTGTGGCTTATTTTCTCCCACTCTATCTTTAGAAAAATACAACTATTTTCTTTAAAGATAGCCTTATGAGCCACAAACAATTTTGTACTCATACTCGTAACGGAGGTAGAAGTATCACAACATGACCTTAAGTGATCTACTAAAGACTTTATTGTAAAGACATCAAATCTTAGCTTCAACATAGACTAGTTCTATAAGAGCTAAAGAGGTGTACTCATATTCATGTCAATTACAATCTTTATAAGTGGTATGACCAATTGGTTTGCTAGATTCCCTATTTTGAGTTCAATAACTCAATTTTGACTTAGCAATTGATCTTTCAAGGTGAGAATCAAATTCTTAGCCTTTTATTATAATGATCCAATCATCATAATACTAATATGATCAATTTGAGTCGATACAATTTATGTTATTAGTGCAAGTAGAGTATGATGATATGTTTTTAGAACTAAAAGTTTCAACAAACCGAATGACTTGGGTTGAAAACCAAGTCACTAAATCCAATTACAACCAATGTCAATAAAAGGAATTGAACAAATTTCCATGTCAAACAAGGAAATTATAAAAGTTCTAAAAACAATGTCTCAAAATACATCCCAAAATTTTGACAATTCAAAATGAGACCAAGCTTTCATAGGTCTTCAATCATGGGTAGCTACCTTAGCTTCCCTTGAAGAGCTTTCTTAGGCTTGCTTGTCCTAGTCTTAATCCTTGCTAGGTGCCCTAATTACAATTAAATAGGGTAAGAATGACAACTCGTATCTTTATACCAAAGTTGAGATCAAAACATAAACGATAGAGATAAATTACCAACAGAAACATCTTTCCAGTTTTGATATCTCCTAGATATTTAGTGCAATTCCTCTTCCAATGCCCTATGCCATTACAATGATGGCCATGGGAGAGCTATTCTCAATAGCTTTACCCTTTCCCTTGAAGGTGGAGGGCTTCTTCCCTTAACTACCACCTTTCTTGAACTTCCCCTTACTATTTTATATCCTTGGAGGTGCTAACATTTAGTCTCATGTCTCTCTCAGCTTGCACAAGCATCTTGTGCAATTCATGAAGAGAGGTTTTCATGTTTTGCATATTGTAGTTTACCCTAAACTGCACATATGCTTTGATTTTCCCCAAGGAATGTAAGACTTGGTTGATAACGAGTTGTCCGGGAATGGTCAGCCCTTGCAATTTAAGAGTCTCGACATGCTCAATCAATTTGAGTACATGAGGGCTAACTTTTGGCCCTCTTTTAGGTTCATGTCGGAAAAAGTGGAAGCCGTCTCATATTGTATGATCCTAGGAGCTTTGTGAAAAACATGGTCACAAGCTAGGCATAGATCTCATAGGCCGTGCTCATCTTATGGCACTCCCTTGAAAATCGGCCTCCATCGAGAAGATCAAAATGTTTTTGATCGCGGCGGACTCTTTGTGGCTAGCCTCATAGGCTCGCCATGCGTGGTGGTTGACCTTTCATTAGGTGCGGTGGGAGAGGCCTTGGCAAGGTAACGAAACCTGTCGTCACCCGCCGTGGCCAAGCGGAGTTGCATATGCCAATTGGTAAAATTAGCGCCATTCTTTTCTAACTTGCATCGATCCATGAAGGATCAAAGCCATGAAACATTCGTGAGAGTTGGAGCATAGGTGGTGGTGGATGAATTAGCATTTGCCATTGCGAATAAACAATATTAACTACAAATTTTAAAGACATAAAGGAAATGTCAACATTTATCATTTTAAATACTTGTAAACATTTTAAACAAGTTTAGCATTTAAATAGTGACCTCTACCCAACTATTATAAATGATTCCGAGATCCAAATTCATATCAACTTGGGCACGGTAAGCCGATTCATCCCTCATTAACATAATTCGGTGGATTAACTCTTTAATCGATTCTACATTAGAACTCTCGGTCGATAATATTACTTTAATATTTATCTTAAGCCCGGAACACATGCGGCTACGGTCGCGAATACTTCCGTTGAGCTCAATCCAAATTTCGAAATAATAACATTTATTACCCCACTTACCCAACGTAACAAGTTTAGCACCCCGGTGAGCCGAGCCTACTTCCTTGCGAAATTGGGATTCATGGGTTCTACATTTGGTAAGGCTAGATCTCAATTATTTATTATGAGAGGTCATGTCAATTTATTATCTATCTCGTTTAAGTGAACTAAATCGATGAATTAACGATAATTTTAATTGACACGGTCGAATACTCGATAAAATATGCATGTCATGTTATGGCGATTTGGCAATGCATGCAAACATATTAAATAAAAATGCAAGCATAAAAATAAAACTCCTAGTATGGCCTTTCCTAGAATAGAAAATCATATATTCTATTACAAGTTCGGAAACCAACTCCTTTGGTCCCTTGAACTTCATAAGCACGCCTCCTAAGGTCACCGTCTCTCTCTCGGAACTCCTTTCCGAATGGAACCGTCTTTGGGAAACTCCGGTTTTACAATTAGTTACAAAATATATAATAAAATTACAATAATTTCCTATTATAAATTTGTAAAATAAAATAATACTATATAAGTGATTCGAGATCACATTAAATTACAACCGAATCAATATTCCCTTACATTTCGGGCAATATCGATTAAAACTAAGGCCATACTAAGAAATATTACATAATTCCAAATTACATAAACCAAAATATGACATTCATAAATTGAAAATATGACATTCATAAATTAAAAATGCAGCATTATAATATGTATAAAACATGCTCATGTTAAATCCCAAATCGCCCTATTTAACGGTTTATATCGAATATAACCCGGTTTTACGGAAATGCGTGATAATAACACTTTAAAATCACAAAACAATACTTAAATCATATTTAAGTCCAAGTTAATTATCCCAACTCCTTTAGGCCTCAAAAATTAGTCATCACTCAATTTTGACAATAATTCAACTTGTTGTTGTATAATTGCTCATAATTAGACTTTAAAATCATATTTTAATCAAATAAATTCAAATTTAATTACAATAATTTCAAATATTGAATTTTAAATTTTTGAACATTCTGGAACATTTCCATGACACTCATAATGTCATAAATCATGGTTTAAAAATTTCGAATCGGTTTAGAGAAAAATGGTTGCGCTTTATTGGTTTTATCAAATAAAATACATAAAGCATGCAAAAATTAATCATATTAAATTTTCAACTTTAGATCTAAAATGTGGGACATTTATTCAACCAGGAACAACTTTCTCTTGACATGAAAATTATTTTAGCTATATTTGCTAAACTAGTCACTATTTATGCCATTTTTACATTAAAAATCATAAATCATGCTAGACAAATCACATCAGTCTAAAATTTTCCAGTCTGCCAGGAAAACATGCATGTGACAACATAATAAAATTTCATAGTCATATTCAAAGCGGAAGTATTTTTAACCATTTGACCTTTATTTATTTCATTTTATCATATAAAAATCATAAATCACAAAATACGTCCACTTCACACGAAATTTTACATACAGTAATAAAAATGCATGTGTGATATTGTGTAAATATTTCAAGGTCATAAGATAAGTCTAACTATTTTTAGCATTTTAAACATCATTTTACCCATTAAAATATAATAAAAATACTAAAAATCATATTTGAGCACTATAAATTTCCATAAATCATCAAAATGACCTAAAATAATATTAGGACTAGAATATATTGACATGCAAATAACTTTGTGATTTTATCTTATAAAACACAAATTACTAGTTTTCTTTAAGTTACAATAACTCGAAAAACTAAAAATCGATTATGCATGCAACAACCTTGGCTCTGATACCACTTGTAAGTTTCTTAAACTCGATATTAGACATTTCTAATATCATCTTATTAATAGTTTACTCTTAAACTATTAGGACCTTATGCATGCATAACAAAAATAAAGGAAAGAACCATTTCTTACATTGATTATGAAAATATGGGCACAATATTTGAACTCCTTTCAAATATTGTTCTTGAGCTAGTAATATGAGGATGATCTTCCAAGTTTCAAAGTAGAAACTCTCCAATTAGTAGCACCCAAGACAACCCCTTAATCTCTACTAAATTACTACACTAATATAAAATAGTAGAAGCCCTTAAAATAAATCTAATAACCACTTATTACTACCCTAGTAATGTTATTAGAAATATGAACTAAGTTGTAGAACTTCTTAAGTTTTAGTGAGAAAATGTAGAGAGATAAGTAATTTTTGCATGTTTTAATAAAATGAGATGGAGTGTAGAATAAATAAGAGGAAATTGTCCTCTTCACTCTTCACATGACCGGCCACATGCCCCATGGAGGCGTGTATGGTCACTTTCATTTTTTCTCAACAAGAAAGGTTGAGTGTATAGGTATATGTAGTAATGATTTGATCTAATTCTCAATTAGAACAAAATTACAAACTAAAATCCTACCCACTAACACCCCAAAACCGGTGCACCAATATAAAATGGGTGTCCATTTTATTTTTGCAATTTGTCATTTGTCACAAGTGTGACATGTGACATGTAACATGTAATTAGGCTTATAAATGTACATTTAACTAATTTAAATGCAATTTCATAACAAATAAATTAGACTTAACATTTTAAGTCACATTTAATAATTACATGTAAATAAAATGGGTCATCTCATATTTGGTTAATATAATCTACAACATTTTGTAATTATAATCGACCAATTTCACTTATCTCAAATGTTTCATAAACATAATGCATTCTTAGTAATATAACAATTAAATTACCAAAATGAATCTTATTTAATCATATTACAATAAGATATATATTTCTCACTCACAATTTAAACTTGGTTCATTTTAAGGGATTAATTAATCTGTATCACTATACAATTAATTAATGTGCATGATTAGGGGATTGTCCTTTAGGTGTGACCTCAAGGGATCAACTGATCACCCCCGTCATACGACAGTAACGTCAAACTCAATTGAGCCAATCGTTACCGATTTATGTTGACCAGTTGACTATAATATTCATCATCCCTTTGTATTCTTATTATTGAGATTTAATTATGTGATCGCACTATTGTTGAGGACATTTACTACAACACTTTATGGCTTTGTCTAGGGTATGAATTTGGACGAAATACAGCAGCTATGCAGCCCTATAAAAGCCAAGGATCATCACACACAATTGACACAACTTACAATTTATACAATTAGCATACAATTTAGAATAACACAACACATTTTACATACAAGTTTTAGATTATAGTTTATTGTTTATGCAATCTTAAGTATTTCTCTAGTGTCTCTATAAGCATTTGTCATTATATTGGGTTGAATATTTGTTCTTTGCTTTCTTTCTTACATAATCGTACTCCAATCTCGGTAATTTTCTATCCTTTATTTACGCAATTTCCGACATCATTGTTTTATCTTTATAGTATTTATGTTAGTTGTATTGTTTTCATCATCATATTGAGTTCATGAATTATAATCTCATTAGTCTTGTTTTTATATTATTGTTGGTAGGAAATCCATATAAAAGGGTAATCTAGTTGAAACCAAAATATCGTTTAATATGTCATATTTTATTTTGCCTAATCATATAATAATCATCATAAAATTCATCACTAGAATCATTACTAATATAATCTTGATCACCTTAATCATTTTAGCACTTTTATTTCATAGTTTAATTTTGCTTATCATTTTCCTATTAATTTATTTAATCATTTAGAATTAAATATAATATTGTAATATTATTATTATGTAAATACAATAAATAAAATTGAAGTATTGAAATGATTTGCTAGTTATAATGAATTAAAAGAAGAATCGATACCAATAGAACCATCTAGTTTGTTTCTTCCTTTGGTCGTGTCAAATTCTATAACATGTTTAGTGGCCATAAGCAATTGTTTGTATTAGTCAATTTCTGTCTTAGAAACGAGAGTTGGGATGAGAATTAGGACTGCCAATAGGGGTTTAGTGACCTAACCAGGCTGAAAGGACGTTAGGACCCATTAAAAGGTCGGTACGCATCCGAGAGGAATATACCGCTACAAGGCTTAGACAATCATAGTAATTCTAATATTGGTATCAATAAAGCTTTTAAATCATTTGACATGAATTTCTAATTCTTTATATCAATTTGATTAGATAGTTTATTTTATCGTTTTAGTTAGTTTATTTTACCGTCATTTTATTTCCGTTCTTAGATAGTTCATTTTATTGTTGTTTAGTTAGTTTAGTTAGTTTTCTATTATTGTAGTTAGGTAGCTTTTCAATATTGTCCTTTTAATTATCGTTCTTAGTTAGATTTAATTATTGTCATTTTCCTTTCCGTCAATTATATTAGATTTATTTTATTGCAATTTCCATACTTGTCATTTAAATATCGTCATTACATACTTGTCATTTTATTTCATGTTAGTAGTTTAGACAATCACCCCAAATGATTCGAACTTAAATGAAAATCACCCCATAGCAATTCATAGTTAACACGTACTCCCTGAGGATCGATTCCTACTTCCCTAATTACATTCTTTATGTTGTTAGCCTAAGTGTGGGTTATTATTTTTGTATCGGGACTGCGACAAACCCGGTCAAGGCTTTTAGGCAATTTACTAGGTCTAATCTACCATGTCATGCTTTGTCTATTCAATTCACGTATTTCTACCTTGGAAAAGAATTCCATTTTAGTCAATGATTTTTGCCAGAAATCGTTAACTATCGTTACAATCCAAACATTCATAGACACAACGTTTTAAAGGCACAATTTCTTTATCCAATTTTCATCTTTTAATTAACCTAACATGGCTACCCTACACCCTAGAAAGGTGACTACTCACTCATAATAGTATTTAGATCTAGATTGATTTTAACAATTAAAACTAGGCTAGACATGTTTATTGATTTTTGATATTATAAGATGATAATAACAATTCTAAATCAGCGATCTAATGAAATAAAATGATTACAACGGTATTTAAATTGAATCTAAGACAACATGTAAAGAAAACAATGATCAAATAAAAAACATAAAGAACTTAAACAAAAGATAAAACAGAAATACCTACATGACGATCAAATAGCGATAATGATGAAATATAAATATCCAAATAGAAATTTCCTTGCATATCTTTGGCGATCCATGTATTACAATACTTGAATAATATAAAAGAACTAAGAACCAGAAGTTTTTATTATTTCTAAACTAGAAAAATAGGCATAAGAGAAGATGGAGATCTAAACATAAAAGGAGAAATGTGAAAGACGATTTTTAGGGGAAAATGGAGGCTAGGGTTTCTAAGACTAATCTTGGGTTATGTAAAGAGAGAAGTGTGTAGAGAAGTGGCTGTCTACTCCTTTATATAGGCTAGGTGTCGTGCAAAACAATCCGTGCATTCAACATATAGGACAAAAATTGGGAAGTCAAAGCATTGGTACATAGAACCACACAAATCCGATCGGATTTGCCAGGTACCCGATCGGGTTTGTGGTCTCCTTCGAGTTTTGACTTTTGTTTCGTCTCCCTTGGCATTTGACTTGACTTTCATTATCCCCATTGACCTTTTGAGTCGGGTTTGATAATAGGATTTGAGGTAGAAGGTCGATTGCTTCGCTTATTAGATCGATCTTTTGACAACTGCGAGATCGCCTTTACTTCTTCTTCCTTTTTGATTAGTGAACCTTCTTGGAGTGCCTTTGACTTGGTCAAGCTTGCTTCACAAATTGTCGGGTTCTAGGCAAATGCTCGGAAATATAGAAAAAGGGCGTAGAAACGTCACTTTCCCTACAAAACAGGTTTAAACATGGAATTGGCCTAGAAGACGACATTAGCTCATAAAATGGCTTAACAAAGCACACATGACATACAAAACCGAGCTAAATTGGGGATTAAAATCTTACAAATATTCACTTATCAAACTCCCCCAAGCTAAACCCTTGCTTGTCCTCAAGCAAGAACTACAAACATAACCAAGACAAGGTTTGCGAGCATTGGCTACTACACGATCAAGAAACAAATCTCAACATAAAGCTTTTCGAAACATAATGAATCATAACCCAAAAACAACGTGGGCAAGAATGACACATAAACATGGCTGACATTTACATAACAGCGTAGCACAAAGAATTTCACTATAGATTTTCGGCTCTTGCATGATCTTTTGACATGTGGACGTTCACGGCACACTCGAACACTCATTGTATGTAAAAGGTGATTTCTCTATGTGTAAATGTTTTTGAGACACTCACCTATCTCCGACTCGTGAAAATGTGTCCACAATCTAATATGGTAAACAATTCAAATTACAAGTCAAAGATCACAATGCACACAGAAAAGAAGCCGGAAGAATAAGAAGAAAGCTTTGGGAAATGGGTGAAAGGTGGACAAACAGTTATGGTTACTGTGAAGTTTTAAACGAGCTAGCAACTACCCAATGATAAATGGATACTCAATCCAAACTTTCGATCAATTTCCCAAAAGACGGATAACGAAGCCAAAAGCAACAAATTGGCTTATTGCACACGAAACACAAGGGTAAACTCCTTCTGAATATTAACTTGACATTTCTTAGGAGATACTCACAACTTCTTCTTTTATTTCTTCCTTCTTTTTTTTTCTCTTTTTTTTTTCTATTTCATTTTTTCTTCTTCTTTATATTTTTTTTCTAAACATAACATCACTTCTTGAACATTTTGGTTCTCCCAAATTCACTTTGACATAAAAGAACAAATCTTCTCAAAAGAGCACCCATACACCATAGTCTAGCTACTAGCTCAAAAGGTAGGCAGTTTTTTTATGTGTAGCTATTATCTTGTGAAACATTTGTACGAAGGGGCTAATTTTGAGGGGTAATTTAAAGTGAAAAAGGCTTCAAATCTTTGTGAATCATGAATGCAATGCTTATAGGAATGAAATGAGAACCATACTTATACGTTTTGACATGACACACATCACAAGGAGAACTACTCACACCTAAATGAGATTGGGTATAGATGTACCAGTCTAAGGAGGTTCTACCTTACAATATATGTAACTTGCCAAATGTCAAGATCAAGCGTACTCGTCTATAGATTCATTCCATGCTTAATGTGTACAAGACTTCCCCATGTATGCAAAATTTAATAAATGTTGAATCATTATGTTTTTGAAAGCTCTAAGATTGAGAAATGTAACATGAAAGCATAGTAAACAAGCAAGCAAAGCACGAAAAGCATTCAATGATGTTCAAATTTTTTTTTTTTTTTTTTAAATTTTTCTCTTATTCAAAAATTTGTAAAAATGATCAACTAAAATGCAAAATGGGAAAATGCAATCCCTCCCCCAAGCTAAACATCATATTGTCCTCAATGTGAGCACAAAGACAAATTATGCAACGAGATGCTTAATGGGGAAAAGGGGGAAAAAGGAAAAATGAAAGAAGAGTGAAGCTTACTAGTCATCGCGGACTCCCCCAAGCTAGTCTTTTGGACTTGACAAGGAAGGTCTTTATAGATTTTCTTCAAAAACTCTTTCATCTGCAAAATAAATCCTAACAACGAAAAAGGGAATACAAAAATAAAAATGCAAAAAGAAAAGGAACACTGGTTGCCTCCCGAGAAGCGCAATTTAAAAGTCTTGCTAGAATCCATTTGTTTCTTTGATCATCCTTTATCTCTAAGCTCACTATCATCCGAGCTCATCATCATAGCGTTCCTTACATTCTCCATCCATGCCAAGCTTTTCCGAGAATAGCCCCTTCTAGCACTTTTAGCAGTAGTGCTTTTAGTATGCTCACCTCCAAGAGAATCAACACTAACATGTGCCTCCAACGGATCCGTCAGTAAGGATCAAGGCATACAAGAAACAATAGAAGAGTCATCAACATCAAGCACATAACATGAGTCTTCTAACACGGGACTCCTAACGGTGGAATTTTTACTAAAGGTCACCTTGTCCATCTCCTACCTCCAATGTCAACTTCCCATTCTTGACATCAAAAACTGCACCAGCGGTGTGCAAAAAGGGTCTTCCCAAAATGATTGGGATTTGAGAGTCCTCGGCCATGTCAAGTACTAGAAAGTCAACGGGAATGAAAAACTTACCAACTTTTACGGGCACATATTCTAAAACACCCATAGGTTGTTTTAGAGAACGGTCCGCCTTTTGCAAAGTAATATTAGTGCATTTCAAAGCACCCATGTTAAGTTTTTCAAACATAGAAAAGGGCATGACACTTACACTAGTACCTAGGTCGCAAAGGGCCTTATCAATAGTATACGTGCCTATAGTGCAAGGGATGGAGTAACTACCAGGGTCCTTAAGGTTTGGTGGAGAGTTATTTTGCAAGAGTGCACTACACTCTTCAGTGAAAGCTACGATCTTAATCTCATTGAAGGATCTCTTCTTTTTGAGGACTTCCTTCATAAACTTGGTATAAGAAGGAACTTGGGAAAGCAATTCAATGAAAGGGACTGTTACCTTTAAATTCTTGACGACGTCAAGGAACTTACCATACTGTGCCTCCTCCTTGTGCTTGGCTAATCTTTGGGGAAATGGGACGTTGATCTCAATAGGAATCTCGGGCTCTTTCCTCTTTGAGATGGGCACCTCATCTTCAACATCAACAACCATGGGCTCATCATTAGCCATCTTCTTGACACCTCCTCCAAGCTTAGCCCCTTTTGCTACCACCTCCTCATCCATAGCAGTGGAAGGCCCATCATAATGCTTACCACTTCTCGAGGAAATGGCATTTACAGTTTTGTGAGGTTGGAAACATTGTGAAGGCAGCTGCCCTTGCTTTTGGTGGGTATTAGAAGAGGCATATTGGGAAATTTTAGCTTCCAACAATTTGATGGCGGCATCCTTAGCTTGATCGCTCTCTTGGAATTGAGCTATTATGGTGTCTTGCCTTTGAGCCAATTGCAGCATCATGGCTTCAAGTTTACTTACACTATTGTCACTCTGTTGAAATGTAGAGGATTGAAATTGTTCTAGCTTTTGTGTGAGAAGGGCTACTTGAGCTTGTAAAAGTGCCAAAGAGGTGTCCTCTTGCTTAGATTTCAATGGTATGGAGCGAGAATTTCCATATTGAGAATCGTGAATTGCCATGGATTCAATGGTAGTGTGAGCAATATCCACATTAATTTGGTCGAATCTTCCATTGTTAGCAGAATCCAGGATACGACGGGACTCTATATAACACCCATTATAGAATGTGATGGCATGGAGCCATTGATGTAACCCATGATGAGGACACTCCCTTTTCAAGTCCTTGTACCTCTCCCAAGCTTCATATAGTCTCTCATCACCCCCTTGTCGGAAACCAGTGATTTGACTTCTCAACAAAGCGGTCTTTTCTGGAGGTTACATCAATGGCTTCTTTCTATAAGGTTAATGAAGGCAGGTTTTATTTCGAAGTTTCTGGCTGTGATTTGGGGTGTAGCAATACCCCTTGGAAGTGTTTCTACGGTGGGTTTGGAATGGTCTGAAAGTCGAACCATTTCCTAATGTGAAGGTGAAGATGGAATGCTAATTGAAGATTGGGTGGTTTTTGTGATTGGAGATGAGAACGGATCTTCTTCTCCTTCAAGGTTAGATAGGGTATCCAAGTAATTTTCACGAATACAGTCTAAACTTGAAGTATCTGAAGCTTTTGAGATTTCGTTAAATAGTTCTTGTCTCCTACGCAGAGTTCTTTCTAGGTCGGGATCTAATGAGATAGGGGTCCCTAGTCTAGAAGATCTGGGCATAAGATGCAAAAACTAAGACGAGAAATCAAGAGAGATCTAAAGGAATTTGGGTTCCTAAAGACTAGACAAAACTAATTGCAAGAAAAATCCCAAAAAGAGGAAAACTAAACCGTGCTCCCCGGCAACGGCGCCAAAATTTGAACGGGCATGTCGCAAGCCCTGGTCAAAGATAATTACCTAGACTAGGCTAATAACAAATTAATGTAATTAGGGAAGTAGGGGTCGATCCTCAGGGAGATGGTGTTTCCTATAGAATGTGAAATGTCTTGCAATTCGGTCTTATCTAACGTGTATCTGGGTTTGGGGTTTTGATTTCTAAACTAATAAAAAGCATAAATGAAAACAAAATAAAAGCAAATCAAAACGAAAACAATAAAGCAAGTGATGAATTAACAATGATAAAAAGAATCTAGGGAAGTAGGTTCACACATGTAGATGATCGGGCATGTCGCAAGCCCAATACAAAGATAAATTACCCAGACTAGGCTAATAACAAATTAATGTAATTAGGGAAGTAGGGGTCGATCCTCAGGGAGATGGTGTTTCCTATGGAATGTGATTTGTCTCGCAATTGAGTTCTATCTAATGATTATCTGGGTTTTGAGATTTTTGATATCTAAACTAATATAAAGCGTAAATAAAAACAAAATAAAAACAAAATAAAAATAGTAAAGCAAGGAATGAAAATCATCTAGGGAAGTAGGTTCACACATGTAAATTGATATATTGATGAAATTGGATTTAGGATATGCAAATAATTCATTGAGCGTTCGTAAGAATGGTGTGTTCATTACAATCATAGATCAGATGGTCTAGCAGACTTTTAGTGCGATTTACTAGGTCTTAATCCACTATGTCACGCTTTGTCTATTCAATTCCTGTATATCTACCTTGGAAAATAATTCCATACTAGTCAAATGATTTTAGCTAAAAATCGTTAACTATCGTTACAATCCCAACATGCATAGACACAATGTTTTAAAGGCACAATTCCTTTATCCAATTAACATCTTTTAATCAATCTAACATGGCTACCCTACACCCTAGAAAGGATGACTACTCACTCATTATGATATCTATGTCTAAAATGATATTAACAATGAAAACTAGGATAGACATGTTTATTTGGTTTTGACTTTTTATATGGCGATAATAACGACGCTAATTGATAATCTTGGAAATGAAACAACGATTATAACGGTACTAAAATGAATCTAAGACAATATGTAAAGAGAATAACAATCAAATGGAAAACAGTAAGAACATTAAACAAGGGATAAAACAGAAATACCTATATGACGACAGTGATAACAATAATAGAAAATCCTTGCATATAATAAACGATCCTTGAATAGCAACACTTGAATCACACAAAGGAGATTACAAGGATGAAATCCTTATTAATCTAAACTAAGGGACAGAAATAAAACTAAGAACTAAAGACTAAAGAAGAAGAAAATGAGAGAAGGGAGGCTAATTCCCCCTCCTCCTAATCTAAGGAGAAATGTAAGAAGAGAAGAGAAGAGGTTGTAAGAAAGGTGTGTGATATGATATGAGGGCTAGAGCATCTATTTATAGTATTAGGGTTTTGTGGAGAAGAGGTCGGGCATTAAACACATAGGACAAAAGTAGGAAGAAAACGCCGTTTTTTCGAAGCAGCACAAAAACCCTATCGGGTACACACAAACCCGATCGGGTATTTTGTCTTCTGGAAGCTTTTGACTAACGCTTCATCTCCTTTTGCTT
The DNA here is from genome assembly GCA_022085475.1 of Heliosperma pusillum. Lineage (NCBI taxonomy): Eukaryota > Viridiplantae > Streptophyta > Magnoliopsida > Caryophyllales > Caryophyllaceae > Heliosperma > Heliosperma pusillum. The sequence continues at coordinate 104,366 of JAIUZE010075370.1, forward strand.
TGACTTGACTTCCAACATCCCCCTTGACCTCTTGAGTCGGGTTTGTTGATAGGGTTTGATGTAAAGCGATGATATCTTCTGCCTAAATGATTGATCTTCCGACAACTACGAAACTGTCTTCGCTTCTTCTCTCTTTCGAATTAGTGAACCTTTTTGAAATACCTTTCACTTGGTCAAGCTTGCTTCTTCAAATCGTCGGGTTCTAGGCAAATGCTCGGGAATATAGACAAATGGCGTAGAAACGTCACTTTCCCTACAAAACATGTTAGAACATAGGAATTCGCCTAGAAGACGATATTAGCTCATAAAATGGCTTAACAAAGCACAAATGACATACAAAACCGAGCTAAACTGGGGGTTAAAACCATACAAATATTCACTTATCAGTAGATTAACATATTGATGAAAATAAGTTTAGAACATGCAATTAATTCATTGTGAGTTCGTAAGAATGAGGTGTTCATTACAATCATAGATCAGATGGTCTAGCAGGCTTGATAAGCGATATTTTGTACTAATTTATCCCCCGTTTTAGCTCGATTTCTATATGGTTTATGCACTTTGTTAAGTGATTAACGAGCTAATATTGCTATTCTAGTTGTTTTGCGTGCTTTGTCTCGTTTTATAGGAAATGAATCGGTTTTGCTATATTTTCTTACTTTATGGAGCAAAGGCACTAGAATACGAGTTTATGAGGAACCGAGGATAGCAATTTCACGATTTGACTGCGATTCCGCTACATCCTTCCTCAAGTGGACTCATCTTGGACTTTGACTTTGTTTCTCAAAAGAAACCATCAACCCAAGTCAAAGGAAGACTAGCCCAAGCTCAATTACGTGTTGCATTGACCAAGACCAAGGCATAGGATTCCGTGCCCAAAGACGAAATTGGAAGAGACGAAAAAATCCATCAGGGTTACATACCCGATCGGATTACCACATACCCGATCGGGTATGTCTGCTGATGAACGTCTCTTGGCTCTTCTTCTACCAAGCTTTAATGGAGTGCTTTATGGATTTGTCTAGGGTATGAATTTGGACGAAACACAGCAGCTATGCAGCCCTATAAAAGCCAAGGATCATCACACACAATTGACACAACTTACAATTTATACAATTAGCATACAATTTAGAATAACACAACACATTTTACATACAAGTTTTAGATTATAGTTTATAGTTTATGCAATCTTAAGTATTTCTCTAGTGTCTCTATAAGCATTTGTCATTATATTGGGTTGAATATTTGTTCTTTGCTTTCTTTCTTACATAATCGTACTCCAATCTCGGTACTTTTCTATCCTTTATTTACGCAATTTCCGACATCATTGTTTTCTCTTTATATTATTTATGTTAGTTGTATTGTTTTCATCATCATATTGAGTTTATGAATTATAATCTCATTAGTCTTGTTTTTATATTATTGTTGGTAGGAAATCCATATAAAAGTAATCTAGTTGAAACCAAAATATCGTTTAATATGTCATATTTTATTTTGCCTAATCATATAATAATCATCATAAAATTCATCACTAGAATCATTACTAATATAATCTTGATCACCTTAATCATTTTAGCACTTTTATTTCGTAGTTTAATTTTGCTTATCATTTTCCTATTAATTTATTTAATCATTTAGAATTAAATATAATATTGTAAGATTATCATTATGTAAATAGAATAAATAAAATTGAAGTATTGAAATGATTTTCTAGTTATAATGAATTAAAACAAGAATCGATACCAATAGAACCATCTAGTTTGTTTCTTCCTTTGGTCGTGTCAAATTCTATAACTTTGTTTAGTGGCCATAAGCAATTGTTTGTATTAGTCAATTTCCGTCTTAGAAACGAGAGTTGGGATGGGAATTAGGACTGTCAATAGGGGTTTAGTGACCTAACCAGGCTGAAAGGACGTTAGAAACCATTAAAAGGTCGGTACGAATCCGAGAGGAATATACCGCTACAAGGCTTAGACAATCGTTGTAATTCTAATATTGGTATCAATAAAGCTTTTAAATCATTTGACATGAATTTCTAATTCTCTATATCAATTTGATTAGATAGTTTATTTTATCGTTTTAGTTAGTTTATTTTACCGTCATGTTATTTCCGTTCTTAGATAGTTTATTTTATTGTTGTTTAGTTAGTTTATTAGTTTTCTATTATTGTAGTTAGGTAGCTTTTCAATATTGTCATTTTAATTATCGTTCTTAGGTAGATTTAATTATTGTCATTTTCCTTTCCGTCAATTAGATTAGATATATTTTATTGCAATTTCCACACTTGTCATTTAAATATCGTCATTACATACTTGTCATTTTATTTCATGTTAGTAGTTTAGACAATCATCCCAAATGATTCGAACTTAACTGAAAATCACCCCATAGCAATTCATAGTTAACACATACTCCCTGAGGATTGATCCCTACTTCCCTAATTACATTCTTTATGTTGTTAGCCTAAGTGTGGGTAATTATTTTTGTATCGGGACTGCGACAAACCCGGTCAAATTTTGGCGCCGTTGCTGGGGAGCACGGTTTTGTTTATCTATGTAGTGCCGATTTTTATTTAAAATTCAACCATTTTTAGGTGCAACCGTACCTAAAATCATTACTTACTTTCCTTTTTGTGTTTTTCTTTGTAGGTTGACAAAAATGGTGTGAACAAAAGAAGATCCTAGGTTCCGGGTTTTTGAACTTGCTAGTGGGATCCTAAGGGTCCATATGACTCTAATTGCTCTCATTGAAGGTAACCAATTCTGTGGTGTAACACCCGGAAATGTACCCTATTTTTCTAGTAGAAATATTTTACGAAATCTTTTCAGCGAATTTAAGTTTTAAATTAGCTTTTTATGTTTCGAGTCGAATTTAGAATTTCCGAGTTCGTATTTGGAATTTCCGCAAGATTCCATGTGAAACCCGTTTTAAGGCGTCTTTGACTTTTCTTGACTTTTGAGTCGTCTTTGACTTTTCTTGACTTTTGAGTCGTCTTTGACTTTTCTTGACTTTTGAGTCGTCTTTGACTTTTCTTGACTTTTGAGTCGTCTTTGACTTTTCTTGACTTTTGAGTCGTCTTTGACTTTTCTTGACTTTTAAGCCGCCTTTGACTTTCGTTGACTTTCCGACTCACCCTTACTTATACTCCCTCATAACCTATTTTTCCCTCACAACTCAACATCTCCTTCTTCCTCATCAAACCACCAAAACCTAAAACCCTCTTTGATCCGATCTTATAATCATCATACCGCATTCGTTCTTTGACGGAATTCACGTAAGTTCGTCTTATTCTTCCCCTCTTAGCTTCCTCTATCCGTATTGGTAATAAAATTACCGTCTTTCTCGCTTTTTAAATTATCCGTCTTTCTCAAGGTGAATGATATTCATCTTTTATTATCTAATTTGTAGGTGGAGACTACTAGGAAGGCTTAGGAATCGATTAAAGACGCGTAAAGGGTAACGGTGAAGGGTTACTCGGGTATCATTTACGTGTTTTACATGCTTTATATGTTAGAATTCGTATTTAGAATATGATTTGTAAGCTTAGGAATTATGTTATGGATGATGATTGTTGTTATTTGATGATTTTTGATGATGAATATTGATTGTTGTTAGTTTATAGAAGTAAATTATGAAAATTAGAAATGATAGAAATGGTGTTGTTGTTCTCGGGTGGACTCGTGCAAATTCACAGCACCGACCCATTTTCGTAGAATGATCATATCTGCTTTGTTACTTGCTTGTTTTGGGCTTGTGACCACTTGTTGGAACCGTAAGAGGATAAGTTATCACCTCGACTTGGAGTTTCTGAATTTCCATATCTAGAACTCTAGTTATGACAGTTTGAAGTGAACCCTTGTTTAAGTTAGTTTCCAAACTTGTTGTTTTGGAGAGTTATCTATGTTTCTTATTTATTATGCTTCTTAAACTTGGTCTAATGCTTGGGTATCATGTATTGATTCATGTTTTGGATATATGATATTTTCCTTCGCTTGTATCACATGTTTTGTGACGGTTTTTGCTATTTCCCACTTTGAGTCGGTTTTCACAAATGTTACGGTTTGAGCACTATTTTGTCTTGTGCTTTGTACTCTCATTCCCTTGGCTACCTTTCCGTTCGTAAGGCTGGAATGTCGGAACGGAGAGGTATCCTACTGCTTAAATGCATGTGTTAGTGGGCATACGACGACGTTGTTGGGAGTTGAACGCTATGCGTTGATCGACCCGGCCGTCAAATGTTGTGTACTTGCGAGGTGGTGTTATTTGCATGTAGCGTACCGCTTGTTATGAGGCTTGAGCTCTTTTCCGCCTCTTTCGTGAATGTCGACCGAATTTGGGTTACTCGGCGTCTATGATTGACCGAGTCTTGGATGCGAAACGTTTATCGCATGTCGAATCGGAACACGTTATTCCGAGAGTCTGGCCAGGTTTAGACTAGGACCGTATTATTATCGGCGTCCTACCGGAGGAAATTAGTGAACATATACGAAATGTGATCGTGTATGCGTTACAGGGAAATGCTTATCCCGTGGATGCCTTTTAATCATACTTGCCATGTACACGATGCTAGTGCGTTTCATTTACCGTGAGAAAGGTCGTCGTTGTGTCGTTGTCTTTGAATGTGTGATTTCATGATTGTATTCATGGTCATTGCATGACTTGATACCGTCAAGGTCTTGGTTCGTGAATGGATGGTAATAGGTTGGATATTATGTGATCATCACATGACTTGACTTGGTTTGTCTGTCGAGTCTCAATCTTATCAATCTTATACCGCTAACGGTGAGATGTAAGCCCTAGTGAGCGTATTCGATTGCCTAAGAGTGTCTTTCCCGAGTCTTTGAATAACATGATGGTTACGGATTGGATTTCCACATGATCTTATCATTTTCTATAGAATTGCCTATCTATTCTTATTGTATCTCACATGTAAATCTATATATGCATGATTTTACTTTTGTATTTCCTTATATGTACGTTAAAGGTGATATGGCTGGGAGAACCCGGAGTTACTCCCCACTGACTGTGGCGTTCATGTTTTTTCATGAATGAACAGGTTGCTTGCATGGATTGACTTTTTGGATATGATATTTTGGGGTTCGGGTGTGAGCTAGCGGGCGTTGTCCCTGGAAGATTAACCTCTAGACGATTTTAGATTATTTGCTAAACACTTGTTCTTTGTTAACATTTTGAGAGACTCCGTCTCTTTGTTATTTTTCCGCACTTAGTTGTAATATTTTGACACTCCTCGTTTTATTTAACTTGCATGTATAAAAGTTTTTAAAAACTACCTATTTCCGCAATATAATTCACATGCTTGTTTGTTTATTATTTCCGCATTCGCGAGGGTTGTCACAGAAGACCACCACACCACCAATCACCGACCACCACGACACTAACCACCACCATGACACACCCACCTCCACCACCACCACGACACAAATCTGAAGAAAAAAAGGGAAAAAACGACCACGACAACCACCTATACCGCGCGGCACGAATATGGAAAAAAAAGAAAAAAAAAAAAAGAGGAAAACACGACCTCCTCCATAACCCTTCAACGACCCACCGCCACCCACAACCCTACCACCCCACTACTTACCGCAACAACACCCACCATTGAACAGATCTGCGAAAAAACATTTTTTTTTTTTTAAAAAAGGAAGAGGCGGTGGAACTCGGCCGAGGATGTGAAGTGTGGAGGAGGCCGGTGGTGCAGCGTGAGGAAGACGACCGAGAAAAAAGGAAGGAAGCCATCGGAGAAGAAAGTCGGAGTGAGGAATGACGAGGAGGGAGAACGCCGGCATGAGGAATGAGGAGGAGGGAGGACGGATGTAACACCCGCAAATGTACCCTATTTATAATTTAAAAATATTATACGGATACTTTTCAGCGTAACTTTAGTTTTAGTCTAGAACTTAGTTTTCCGTGTCTAATTTAGCAAATCTGAGTTCGTATTCGGACTCTACTCGAAATTCCGTGTGAGTTACGCCTTAAGGCGCTTTTGGGCTTTTTCCCCCATATTTCTCCGCTCACTCACCCTTATAACCTAACTCCCTCATTCTTTTTCCACTTACTCTTCTTCCTCATACAAACCACCAAAACTGTAAGTCCATTAATGGATCAACTCAAATTCATCACTACTCATCCTTTACTCACTCAAATCCTCTACTTTTCGTCTTAATCTTCCGCTCTCATCGTCCTCTACCTTATGTGGTAATAAAATTATCGTCTTTCACATTTTTAATTTTTCCGTCTTTCTCAAAGGTGAATTATATTCATCTTTTGTCGTCTTTGTATAGGTGGAGACCTTCAAGACCCCGATAAGGATTACTATCTAGTGGACGAAGGCTTAAAAATCGATTGAAGACGCGTAAAGGTAACGGTGAAGGGTTACTCGATATCATTACGTGTTTTAATGTGTTTTTGATGTTAGTAAACGTATTTAGGATAGGATTGGTATTCATAGAATTTGTGTTTTTTGTTGATGATTGTTGTTTGTTGACAATTGTTGATGATTATTGCTAGTTGATAGTAGTTATTGATGATTATTGAAAATGGATGTTGATTATGTTGTTCTCGGGTGTAGTGTTGTTCCCAGCTGGGTACCCGGCCGCCGGTCCCCCTGACCGGCTGGGAACTCACTCTAGTTTTGATTGATTTTCGTTTGTTGATGATGTCCTAGCCGGGTACCTGGCCGCCGGTCCCCCTGACCGGATGGGACTTACTGCACTGACTCCTTTTCGTAAAATGATCATATCTCCTTCGTTAGTTGCTTGTTTTGGGCTTGTAACCTACCGTTAGAATCGTAAGAGGATAAGCTATCCCCTCCACTTGGAATTTCTGAATTTGAATGTTTAGAACTCTAGTTATGACTGTTTGAAGTGGACCATTGTTTTAGTTGGTTTCCAAACATGTTGTTCGAGAGGGGATCTAAGTTTCTTATTTATTATGCTTCATAAACTTGTTCTAATGCTTATATATCATGTATTGATTCATTTTTATCATAGTTAAAGTTATATAATTCCCTATTCTCATGTTTTGTGACGGTTTTTCATACATCCCACTTTGAGTCGGTTTTACTCATGTTACGGTTTGAGCACAATTGTTAAGTGCTTTTTACTCTCATTCCCTGGCTACCTCTTGGTTCGTAAGGCTGGAATGTCGGAACGAGGAGTGTATCCTTACTGCTTAATTGCATGTGTTAGTGGGCATATAACGACGTTGTTGGGAGTCGAACGCTTTGCGTTGATCGACTCGGCCGTCAAATGTTGTATACTTGCGAGGTGGTGTCATTGCATGTAGCGTACTGCTTGTGCTCTTTTCCGCCTCTTTCGTGAAGGTTGACCGAATTTGGGGTACTCGGCTTCTATGTATGACCGAGTCTTGGATGCGAAATGTCATCGCATGTCGAATCGGAAAATGTTTATTCCGAGAGTCTGGCCAGGTTTAGACTAGGACCGGATTTTTATATCGTCGTCCTACTGGGAGGAAATTAGTCTACATATACGAAATGTTGAATCGTGTATGCGTTCAGGGAAATGTCATCCCGTGGATGCGATTTTAATCATACTTGCCATGTACACGGTGCTAGTGCGTGTCATTTACCGTGAGATATGTTGTCAACGTATTCGTACGTTTGGATGGTTGGATGGTTGATTATATGATTGATTATTAGTGATCGTTGGATGACTTGGCATGGTTTGTTTGTCGAGTCTCAATCTTATCAAGCTTATGCCGCTAACGGTGAGATGCAAGTCCTAGTGAGTGAATGGTTGCCTAAGAGTGTCTTCCCCTAGTTTGTTTATAATCTGATGCGTACAATTTATATGTCGAGTTCTATCTTATCAAGTATATGCCGCTAACAGTGAGATGTAAGCTCTAGTGAGTATATAGTTGCCTAAGGGTGTCTTCCCCGAGTTTGTCTATAATCTGATGATTACGGTTTTGTACTTCATGCACCGATATATTTATATATATGGAATTGCCTATTTATCATTCTCGTATTTCACATGTATATTTATATATGCATGCTTCCACTTATGTATTTCCGTTTAAGTTCGTTAATTGTGATATGGCTGGGAGAACCCGGAGTTACTCCCCACTGACTGTGGCGTTCATGTTTTTCATGGATGAACAGGTTGCTTGCTTGGATGGATTTTGCTTGTTGTATTTTGGGTTCGGGTGTGAGCTAGTGGGCGTTGGTCTTGACGAATCACCCCTAGACGTTTATTATCTTGTTGTTAAACAACTTTTATATTTGATAACATTTTCAGAGACTTCGTCTCTTTGTAGTATATTCTATTTTAGTTTGTATTTATTTGACATTCCTCGTATCTTTATCTTAGCATGTAAAATTTTTTAAAACCAACGTATTTTCCGCTATATAAATCACATGCTTGTTATGTTTTATTTCCGCATTCGCGAGGGTTGTCACAGTTGGTATCAGAGCCTAAGGCGCTCTCGACACACACATGTGAAACCTAAACTTAAATTACTTGACCTTGAAATAATAAATGAGAGATGGGTAGAAATTAAGGACTTTACTTGGTAGTTTTTGGTGTACTTGATGTATGTTAGGTTCTAACTTGAATGTTGATTGTGTTGAGTGATGTTATGTTTGTTTATATCTACCGTCTAGAGGTGGATCATGTGTTACCTAGAAGATGTATCCTCTACCGAAGATTGAAGATTGACAAGCCTAATTGAAGTGTATTTCTTCCTCATCTATGATTTCTCTCGTCCTTAATGTATCCTGCTCTCTTCCTTCTATCTAAGTGCTTCTTTATCATCTAACGTCTTCTCCCCTTGGAGATTAATCTTGTTACTTCCCTCCTCCTTATCAATTGGTATCCTTACCTTACTCGTGTAACATTTTTGTGGATGCCATACCCATTTGTTTGTGGTATATTATACTTGGTCGGAAAAATTTTGAACTTTGTGGGATGTTAGTATTGGTTAGAATGAATTTGGGATTTGAGGTAAATGGTGTAGATCTAAGTTCACCCTATATTGATGATTGGTTGTATCTCTGTGGAAAGGTGGTAAGATAGGTTTGATGATTTTAGTGCTTGATGCTTGCCATGACTAATGTGTGGATAGTTCATGATAATTGATGGTGTAAGGTTGAATGAGTTGGCTAAGTCTTCTTAACCCATTAGTGATTTAATCTTGTGAACTTAGGAGTTTAGTAATATTAGAGTGTCCTGAGGATCATATCTAAATTGGAGCTAGTTGTTCTAAGTGAGAATATTTGGATGATACCTTGAGTTATGAAATGCCCTTGAGACTAAGTGACTTCTTGTGATTTTCTAGTGTGTACTTTTGGGTATATGCTTGGTGGAAAGATACTTGGCTATAATTCTTGGATTTAAAAATATGATCTTATATCATGGTATCGGAGACTTGGTTGAGGTAGTAAGTCCTCATGATAGATTAAACCATGTTACTTAAGGATTATAGCATGAGTGGAATCTGATTAGATGAGCGATGACGGTGATGCCTTAGGATGTTGATGATGACGTTTTGTTTGGCGTTCTACCTTGTGGGCCATAGGAATTGAAAAAATACTAGTATGAAGAATTCCTTGTTAGTCCTTCGGTTTTGAAACCTTTGAGATTGTGTCAAACTTTGGAGTTAAGAGAATGTTACTATGCTTGAGTTGCAATTCCGCAATTGGGAATCCGTGTTATATGAAGGAATAGATGAATTGGGTTGTAATCGATTTGTTAAATCTAGGTGTACCTTACTTGGATAATTTTTGGTACGAGGGTCCCTTGTAAGAGACCTTAGATATCGGGATGAGTTGCTTTGATATCACCCTAGGTCTGAAAGGAGAAATTTTGTGGTTTAAACCTTATACCTTTATTTGTACCATTATCCGTTTCCATTTCCATCCTTGCAAGTTTTTATCAAAATTGATCTTTAAGAGATCGCATGCCCATATCTTATTTCTTACTCGGATATCTTCATAACTCTACTATCTGCTTTGTCTCTTCCTTGACCTCGTTATTTTCAGCGTTCCTCTCTTGTAATCTCGTGCCTGATTATTCTCGTGTTCTCCTTGAGATTTCCTTATCGTTTCCAAACTCGTTGCTGCTTAATATTTTCTTTAGTGGTTTGGATATCCCGTTGTAAGGCTCAGAGAGTAAGTGTAATGTATTGTGGAATTCTTTAGTTAGAATATGTGTCTTTGGATTGAGCAAATTTCATGTTGTATTTGATCATGGAAAATAAGACTTAAGCTCTAGGATGAATCCTAATAGTGATAATGTATTCTCTCTTGGTGATTTTAGATTTGGAGTTTGGTATTGTAGTGTTATTTTGAGAACTGAGTGGATCATGATAATAGTTCGTTGTTGCGAGATATTGTGATAGTTACCTTGGAGGTTGTTTGGGAAATTGTTGTCTTAATTTGTTACGCTCTAAAAAGAAATCTTACTTGTGAAATTTAGATTTGTGACCAGATTCGAGGAATAATCTCGTAAGCGAAGACCGATACGTTTTGAGTTTGATGAGCTAGATGATTTGATTAATTGACGTATCGCCATGTGTTTGGCAATATATATGATTTGGAATTGGTACTCATCCTTTGCTTGATGCATGGTGAGTTGACTTTTGAAGATGAGAAAGTTCATTGTAATATTAGGATAATGAGTTTGAATTAAATTGAATCAAGGATTTTCATGGTAAATCTCCTTTTACTTGTAGTTGTTAGCGAACATGTTTCCCTAGATATTAATATTTTTGTTGGTGATTTCTAATAAGAGTTTTGATGAAACTAAGAAGATTAGAGTACGTAATGAATCTTTCATGTGGATTGTTAGTTGTGGAGTCTACCGTGCCGATGGACTTTAGTAGATACTAATTGAATTTGAATAATTGGGTTAGTGGCTTGAAGTCTCGTGGTTATGAAATAATTTTCGTACGAATTTAATGATTGAAAATGTTGAGTTGGAAATTGGGTAAATTGCATTCTCTTGAGAACTAGTTTATTCGTGAAGTTAGTGATGTCGAATTCTTGTAGATCTTCCTGCCGATTTTATCGTGATCTTCCTATCCCTAGGAGTTCGATTTGTTTTGTTTTTGCGTGTTTTGTATACATTTTCATACCCTGAATTGTGTTCGTGATGCTCGAGTCGCTCTATGTACGTGTAATGTCTTGTTATTTTGATTTTATCTTTGAGAAAATCTTCGAATTTACATATTGTATTTCTAATTTAACTTTTCAAAGGAATCTAAAGATGGATTGTGTACTCTCTTTTTGGAGAAAATAGATTTCTTTTGCTTTTATACTTGGATTTTGCGTTTGGTTGGATGTTTGGACTTGTTATTGGAGACGTCTGGTGACTAGTCCTACCCTTACTAACGTTTGTTTTGAATTTCGATTTCCCTATTTCGACATTGATTTGATCTGGATAACTAGAGTTCTCGTTCGCGATGGACACTCTTGTGATCCATAAATAAAGTTTCGCACTTATGAAAAATCTCTTTAAACCGTTTTTCAGAAGAACCTCGTTTCATAAATGTTTCCCTTGTAAAAGTTTTTGTATTAATTTTGAAAACTGATTCTTGTCCTTGGTACTTTTGTTTTCTACTCTCAAGTTTCGAGGACGAAACTTTTTAAAAGGTGGGGTGATTGTAACACCCGCAAATGTACCTTATTTGTAATTTAAAAATATTATACGGATACTTTTCAGCGTAACTTTAGTTTTAGTCTAGAACTTAGTTTTCCGTGTCTAATTTAGCAAATCGGATTTCGTTTTCGGACTCTACTCGAAATTCCGTGTGAGTTACGCCTTAAGGCGCTTTTGGGCTTTTTCCCCCATATTTCTCCACTGACTCACCCTTATAACCTAACTCCCACATTCTTTTTCCACTTACTCTTCTTCCTCATACAAACCACCAAAACCGTAACTCCATTAATGGATCAACTCAAATTCATCACTACTCATCCTTTACTCACTCAAATCCTCTACTTTTCGTCTTAATCTTCCGCTCTCATCGTCCTCTACCTTATGTGGTAATAAAATTATCGTCTTTCTCATTTTCAATTTTTTCGTCTTTCTCAAAGGTGAATTATATTCATCTTTTGTCGTCTTTGTATAGGTGGAGACCTTCAAGACCCCGATAAGGATTACTATCTAGTGGACGAAGGCTTAGAAATCGATTGAAGACGCGTAAAGGTAACGGTGAAGGGTTACTCGATATCATTACGTGTTTTAATGTGTTTTTGATGTTAGTAAACGTATTTAGGATTGGATTGGTATTCATAGAAATTGTGTTTGTTGATGATGATTGTTGTTTGTTGATAATTGTTGATGATTATTGATAGTTGGTAGTAGTTATTGATGATTGTTGAAAATGGATGTTGATTATGTTGTTCTCGGGTGTAGTGTTGTTCCCAGCCGGGTACCCGGCCGCCGGTCCCCCTAACCGGCTGGGAACTCACTGTAGTTTTGATTGATTTTCGTTTGTTGATGATGTCCCAGCCGGGTACCCGGCCGCCGGTCCCCCTGACCGGCTGGGACTCACTGCACTGACTCCTTTTCGTAAAATGATCATATCTCCTTCGTTACTTGCTTGTTTTGGGCTTGTAACCTACCGTTGGAATCGTAAGAGGATAAGCTATCCCCTCAACTTGCAATTTATGAATTTGAATGTTTTTAACTCTAGTTATGACCGTTTGAAGTGGACCATTGTTTTAGTTGGTTTCCAAACATGTTGTTTCGAGAGGGGATCTATGTTTCTTAGTTATTATGCTTCATATACTTGTTCTAATGCTTATGTATCATGTATTGATTCATTTTTATCATAGTTAAATTTATATAATTCCCTATTCTCATGTTTTGTGACGGTTTTTCATACATCCCACTTTGAGTCGGTTTTACTCATGTTACGGTTTGAGCACTAATTGTTAAGTGCTTTGTACTCTCTATAACAACCCAGATTTCACAACAAAGGAAATACATAATAATAAATCATTCATCAGAGTATAAAAATGAAATAAGGGTCAAGGTGGCGGAAACGCCTGACCAATCCGGATCGCTACTATATCCAAAACTAAACTATTACATTATTAATATTCTCTAAGGAAACCTAGAATCCTAAACATATTATTGATCTCGCCACAAGTCTCTCCAGCCCAACATCAAGACAAGCAGCATCCAAATTCAACCTGAGAATGGGGGTCGACAATCAGTCGGGAGTAACTAGATGCTCTCCCAGTCATTCTTACAACAGGCTGAATTAATCAACAATAAATAATAACTGAAAATACTTATGAACGACATGTGAAGAAATCATTAAGCACGTCATAATATAATCCTCATAAATCATCAATAACAGGATAAGAACAACCGACATGGGAGCGTATAACAACTGCCTCCACTTACCAAGCATAGCGTATAGAACGAACGCCGTTAGAGCGTATAACAACTGCCTCTAACTGTCATAGCGTATAACAACTGCCTCTGAACGGATGGAGCGTATAACAACTGCCTCCATCGGTGTGGACCGTATAACAACTGCATCCACGGTACTATGTATAGCGTATAACAACTGCCTATATGTCTAAGACCTGGCCAGACTCTCGGTTCATTAAATGTACACCGAACAACACACGGGAACCAGAGCGTATAACAACTGCCTCTAGCCAATCCCGAACATAGACCTACGGCAAATCCCCAAAGGGTAGCGTTTGGTCATTCCGATCGGTATTTAATTGATACCTCTCGTCATCTATACAACTAGCCCATAAACCACTGTACAGTTTAACTAACTGTACAAACATGTGAATAACATCAGAACTCATCACAAAGAACTGTATAACGAACTGAACTATTATATCGAAAAGAGTAACCAACGAGATACATAGTCACAGTGTTATAGTATAACTAATTACAACACAACATATGAACAAGCACATAGGATCAAAGGTTACAGTACCTTGAACTATAACATTACACTTTAGAAGTCACGTTACAGTTCGAGCTACCATAACATCAAGCATAGAATCATGTATATATTCAAAGTTATAGTACCTCTTACTATAACCTTCACTTAACCCTAGTGAAGTTATAGTAACTTTAACTATAACCTTAGTTAAGCGTGTCAGGTTATAGTATCATCAACTATAACCTTCACTTAACTTCAACAAAGTTATAGTACCTTCAGCTATAACTTTCACTCAACTTTAGTGAAGTTATAGCACTTCAACTATAACCTTAGTTAAGCGTGTCAGGTTATAGTATCATCAACTATAACCTTCACTTAACTTCAGCAAAGTTATAGTACCTTCACTATAACTTTCACTCAACTTTAGTGAAGTTATAGCACTTCAAGCTATAACGTTATGCGTGCGAGGTTATAGTATCATCAACTATAACTCTCTTCCGTCACGGGTTAGTCCTCTATAACACCATCACCGAAGGGTCGACTCCACGGTACAAACCGCCATGTCGCCACAACGAGTCTTGTTATAGTACACCGCACCATTACGTATCTTTCAAAGTTATAGCTCAAATAGGTAAAATCAAGGTATCTTACATACAAATTTATAGTTTAATAAGCTATAACCTCAATGATGTAAACCAAAACCCTAATTAACAAAGTAAACCCTAATCAACAAAACCCTAGCCTCTCCTCTCAAGGGAGGCTACGACAAACCGTACGACACCTTCTAGGGCCGTGAATCACCAACGAAGGCTAGGGTTCGAATCTTGAACCCTACTTCGCATCACAACGACAACATAATATTATAAACAACAATTAGCTATACAATTTAAATAAAAACATTAAACATGTATAATAATTACTACACAAGCATCAAATCATATAATCAATCGTCATTCATGTTAATTAGTTCACTTTCTATAAACACAATTAAAGGAAAACACCTAGTTACCTTTATTACGCAATAAAGACTGCACTTCAATAAGAATCTCCATAAAATCGCCAATTAATAGAATTCACATTCTTTACCCATCAAAACAAGAACCCTAAAGGTAGGTCTAACCTCCATACAAATAGATCCCATAAAAATATAAGGAAAATAATATATTGTAAAGGTAAGATCCAGGATTGTAAATATATAATTTATCTTTGCATTTGGTAGAAGGAAAGATTCATAACAATGGAGTTACAAGGGAGAAAAATGAAAAGAGGGAAGGAAGGGAGCTGTGGCAAAATGCAGGAAACAAAGAATAGCGCAACCTACTAGCTAGGTTAGGGTTTTCTATTTATAAGAGGTTTAAGTGGGCTTTTGATCCATTAGCTCACAAGATGAAATATCCAATTACAAATAAGGTTTAGAATAATTAAAACGCTTGGACAGTTTATATAAAAAAATGAGCTAATAAATTAAAATAGTAAAATCGGACACGGACAATTTAACCCGTAAAAAATTAGGCAAAATCGGAAATAATTAAACTAAAGGATATAATCAATAAATAGGAAATAAATTATTAAATCCGAAAATAATTATTTTAATAAGAGAGTTTTCGAATGTAAATTATTATAAAACACGGGGTGTTACACTCTCATTCCCCGGCTACCTCTTTGTTCGTAAGGCTAGAATGTCGGAACGAGGAGTGTATCCTTACTGCTTAATTGCATGTATTATTGGGCATATGACGACGTTGTTGGGAGGCGAACGCTTTGCGTTGATCGACCCGGCCAACAAATGTTGTATACTTGCGAGGTGGTGTCATTGCATGTAGCGTACCGCTTTTTATGATGCTTGTGCTCTTTTCCGCCTCTTTCTTGAAGGTTGACCGAATTTGGGGTACTCGGCTTCTATGTATGACCGAGTCTTGGATGTGAAATGTCATCGCATGTCGAATCGGAAAATGTTTATTCCGAGAGTCTGGCCAGGCTTAGACTAGGACCGGATATTTATATCGTCGTCCTACTGGGAGGAAATTAGTCTACATATACAAAATCTTGAATCGTGTATGCGTTCAGGGAAATGTCATCCCGTGAATGCGATTTTCATCATACTTGCCATGTACACGGTGTTAGTGCGTGTCATTTACCGTGAGAGATGTTGTCAAAGTATTCGTACATTTGGATGGATGATTATATGATTGATTATTAGTGATCGTTGGATGACTTGGCATGGTTTGTTTGTCGAGTCTCAATCTTATCAAGCTTATGCCGCTAACGGTGAGATGCAAGCCCTAGTGAGTGTATGGTTGCCTAAGAGTGTCTTCCCCGAGTCTGTTTATAATCTGATGCGTACAATTTATATGTCGAGTTCTATCTTATCAAGTATATGCCGCTAACAGTGAGATGTAAGCCCTAGTGAGTATATAGTTGCCTAAGGGTGTCTTCCCCGAGTTTGTCTATAATCTGATGATTACGGTTTTGTACTTCATGCACCGATATCTTTATATATATGGAATTGCATATTTATCCTTCTCGTATTTCACATGTATATTTATATATGCATGCTTCTACTTATGTATTTCCGTTTAAGTTCGTTAATTGTGATATGGCTGGGAGAACCCGGAGTTACTCCCCACTGACTGTGGCGCTCATGTTTTTCATGGATGAACAGGTTGCTTGCTTGGATGGATTTTGCTTGTTGTATTTTGGGTTCAGGTGTGAGCTAGCGGGCGTTTGTATTTATTTGACATTCCTTGTATCTTTATCTTAGCATGTAAAATTTTTTAAAAACACCGTATTTTCCGCTATATAAATCACATGCTTGTTATGTTTTATTTCCGCATTCGCGAGGGTTGTCACAGTTGGTATCAGAGCATAAGACGCTCCCGACGCACACATGTGAACCCTAAACTAAAATTACTTGACCTTGAAATAATAAATGAGAGATGGGTAGAAATTAAGGACTTTACTTGGTAGTCTTTGGTGTACTTGATGTATGTTAGATTCTAACTTGTTTGTTGATTGTGTTGAGCAATGTTATGTTTGTTTATATCTACCGTCTTGAGGTGTATCATGTGTTACCTAGATGATGTATCCTCTACCAAAGATTGAAGATTGACAAGCCTAATTGAAGTGTATTTCTTCCTCATCTATGATTTCTCTCGTCCTTAATGTATCATGATCTCTTCCTTCTATTTAAGTGCTTCTTTATCATCTAACGTCTTCTCCCCTTGGAGATTACTCTTGTTACTTCCCTCCTCCTTATCAATTGGTATCCATACCTTACTCATGTAACATTTTTGTGGATGCCATACCCATTTGTTTGTGGTATATTATACTTGGTCGGAAGAATTTTGAACTTTGTGGGATGTTAGTATTGGTTAGAATGAATTTGGGATTTGAGGTAAATGGTGTAGATTTAAGTTCACCCTATATTGATGATTGGTTGTATCTCTGTGGAAAGTTGGTAAGATAGGTTTGATGATTTTAGTGCTTGATGCTTGCCATGACTAATGTGTGGATAGTTCATGATAATTGATGGTGTAAGGTTGAATGAGTTGGCTAAGACTTCTTAACCCATTAGTGATTTAATCTTGTGAACTTAGGAGTTTAGTAATATTAGAGTGTCTTGAGGATCATATCTAAATTGGAGCTAGTTGTTCTAAGTGAGAATATTTGGATGATACCTTGAGTTATGAAATGCCCTTGAGACTAAGTGACTTCTTGTGATTTTCTAGTGTGTACTTTTGGGTATATGCTTGGTGGAAAGATACTTGGCTATAATTCTTGGATTTAAAAAGATGATCTTATATCATGGTATCGGAGACTTGGTTGAAGTAGTAAGTCGTCATGATAGATTAAACCATGTTACTTAAGGATTATGGCATGAGTAGAATCTGATTAGATGAGCGATGACGGTGATGCCTTAGGATGTTGATGATGACGTTTTGTTTGGCTTTCTACCTTGTGGGCCATAGGAATTGAAAACTTTGAGATTGTGTCAAATTTTGAAGTTAAGAGAATGTTACTATGCTTGAGTTGCAATTCCGCAATTGGGAATCCGTGTTTTATGAAGGGATGATTGAATTGGGTTGTAATCGATTTGTTAAATCTAGGTGTACCTTACTTGGATAATTTGTAGTATGAGGGTCCCTTGTAAGAGACCTTAGATATTGGGATGAGTTGCTTTGATATCACTGATAAGTGAATATTTATATGATTTTAACCCCCATTTTAGCTCGGTTTTATATGTCTTTTGTGCTTTGATAAGCCATTTTATGAGCTAATATCGTCTTCTAGGCGAATTCCTATGTTCTAACCTGTTTTGTAGGGAAAGTGACGTTTCTACGCCCTTTTTCTATATTCTCGAGCATTTGCCTAGAACCCGACGATTTAAAGAAGCAAGCTTGACCAAGTGAAAGGCATTTCAAGAAGGTTCACCAATTCAGAAGAAAGAAGAAATAAAGACGATGTCGCAGTTGTCGGAAGATCAATCAATTAGGCGGAAGAATTCATCGCTTTACATCAAACCCTATCAACAAACCTGATTGAAGAGGTCAAGGGGGATGATGGAAGTCAAGTCATAAGCAAAGGGAGATGAAACGAGAGTCAAAGCTTCTAGATGACAACTTACCCAATCGGGTAAGTGTGTACCCGATCGGGTATCTCTGCTACTTCGAGCAAATTGCTTCAACTTCCTCCTTTTGTCCTATATGTTCAATGCTCAACCCCTTCCCCACGAAACCCTAATGCTATATAAAGGGTGCTCCAGCCACTCTTCTCAACATCTCATCTCACACACAACATCTCTTCTCTTCTTACATTTCTCTTTAGTTTAGAAATTCTAGTTTAGATCATTTTCTTCTTTTGTCTTTAGTACTTAGTTAACTTCTGTCCATTCTACATCAAAACCTTAGTTTAGATCAATAAGAATTTCAATCTTTGTAATCTACTTTGTTGGGTTCGAGTGTTGTAATTCAAGGAACGATTATTCTATGCAAGGGATTTCTATGAGTGTTATCGCTTTCGTTGTTGATCGTCACCTAGGTATTTCTATTTTATCTCTTGTTTAAAGTCTTTAAGTTTTCTATTTTTAATTTTTATTTGCCATACATATTATCTTAGATTCATTCTTGCGTTGTTATAATCGTAAATTCATTTCTTAGATTATCAATTAGCGTCGTTATTATCGCCACATAGAGAGTCTTAAAATATTCTCAAAATAAACTAAACATGTCTATCCTAGTTTTTATTATCATCATCATCTTAGATATAAACATTATCATGAGTGATTAGTCACCTTTCTAGGGTGTAGGGTAGCCATGTTAGATTGATTAAAAGATGATAATTGGATAAAAGAAATTGTGCTTTTAAAACATTGTGTCTATGCATGTTTGGACTTTAACGATAGTTGACGATTCTTGATCAAAATCATTGACTAGCATGGAATTCCTTTCCAAGGTAGAGATACGCGAATTGAATAGACAAAGCATGACATGGTGGATTAAGACCTAGTAAATTGCCTAAAAGCCTGCTAGACCATCTGATCTATGATTGTAATGAACGCATCATTCTTACGAACTCACAATGAATTATTTGCATGTCCTAAATCCAATTTCATCAATATGTCAATCTACATGTGTGAACCTACTTCCCTAGATGTTTTTCATTATTGTTAATTCATCATTCGCTTTATTGTTTTCATCTTCATTTGCTTTTATTTTGTTTTCATTTATGCTTTTTGTTAGTTTAGAAACCAAAATTCCAAAACCCAGAAACTCGTTAGATAAAACCCAATTGCGAGACACTTCACATTCTATAGGAAACACCATCTCCCTGAGGATCGACCCCTACTTCCCTTATTACATTAATTTGTTATTAGCCTAGTCTGGGTAATTTATCTTTGTATCGGGCTTGCGACATGTCCGGTCAAATTTTGGCGCCGTTGCCGGGGAGCACGGTTTAGTTTTCCTTTTTCTTGTGATTTTTATCGCAATTAGTTTTATCTAGTCTTTAGGAACCCAAATTCCTTTAGACCTCTCTTGATTTTTCATCTTAGCTTTTCAATCTTATGCCCAGATCTTCTAGACTAGGGACCCCTATCTTTTTAGACCCCGAACTGGAAAGGACTATGCGTAGGAGAAAAAAGCTATTCAACAAAATCTCAAAATCTTCTGATACTTCAAGTTTAGATCGTATTCGTGAGAAATACTCGGATATCTTATCTAATCTTGAAGGAGAAGAAGATCCATTCTCATCTCCATTCTCAAAAACCAATCAACTTTCAAACCACACTCCATCTTCATCTTCACAAAAGAAAATGGTTCGACTCTCAGACCATTCTAAACCCACTGCAGATACGTTTCCAAGGGGTATCGCTACACCTCAAATCACAGCCCAAAACTTTGAAATCAAACCTGCCTTTATCAATTTAATAGAAAGAAGTCAATTTGGTGGCAATGCCACAAAAGATCCCAACCTTCATATCCAAAACTTCTGTGACTATTGCTCCACGATTAGACAAACTGGAGTATCCCAAGAGCAGATTAGGGAAATGCTCTTTCCCTTCTCTTTAACAGGAAAGGCAAAACTCTGGATCAATAGCCTTGACCGAGTAGCCTTAGGAATAGCCGAATGGGATGGTCGAGCTCTTGCTTTCTATCAGAAGTACTTCCCACCAGAACGAACCGCACTTTTACGGAGTCAAATCACTGGATTCCGTCAGAGAGGCAATGAAAGCCTTTATGAGGCATGGGAAAGGTACAAGGAATTACAAAGAGAATGCCCTCATCATGGCCTTGATTCATGGTTCTTAGCTATCACCTTCTACAATGGTTGTTGTGGCGAATCGCGTCGTATCCTCGACTCCGCTAACAATGGTCGTTTCGATCAAATCGATGTAGAAATAGCTAGTACAACTATCGAGTCAATGGCAATCCACGACTCTCAGTATAGCAACTCGCGTGCTATGCCACTCAAAACCAAGCAGGACGATTCAAGTAAAGTAGCACTCCTAGAAGCCCAATTAGCCCTTCTGCAGCAACAAGTAGGAAGCTCTTCCCGATCCAAGGAACATGTCAACGTCACTAACCACGTAGTGGTATGTGAGGCATGTGGGGTTGGAGGACATAGTTTTCAAGAATGTAGGAATTCGTTAGAGCAAGTCAATGCCTATCAACCATATAGGCAAGGCAATGCTTTCTCAAACTTCTATAATGAAAACACAAAGAACCACCCTTTTTTGTCCTACAAAAGCACCAACATTCAAAATCCCCACCAACAGATTCAACAACCATTCACACCACATCATTAGAAGCCCTATAATCCACCTGGTTTTCAAAACCAGAGACCTTCATTTCAACCCAACTTCAATCAACCTTACCAAAACCAACCTCAACACCACCCACCTCAAAATCAAAGCCAACCCAATGACTCAAGCTTGAGCAAAATTGAATCCATGCTTCTCCAAGTTGTTCAAAAAACAAGATTCAATGTTTGCTCAACTTCAAAAGAGTGATCAAGCTGAAAGCGCTGCCATCAAGATGCTTGAAACTCAAATGGCCCAATTGGCTGCCTCTAATGCCCAAAGAAAACAAGGCCAACTGTAACACCCGGAAATGTACCCTATTTTTCTAGTATAAATATTTTACGAAATCTTTTCAGTAATTTTAAGTTTTAATTAAGAATTTTAAGTTTCGAGTCGAATTTAGAATTTCCGAGTTCGTATTTGGAATTTCCGCGAGATTCCATGAGAATCCCGTCTTAAGGCGAGTTTGACTTTTTGTTGACTTTTCTCCTACACAACTCACACTACTCCCTTAACCTAATATTCATTCACACAAACACATTTCACCTTTCTTCCTCCTTAAGAAATCTCAAAGCTTTCCCTCTTTGATTTCGATCTTAGAATTCGCCTAGCTCATTCGTTTCTTGTTGGAATTTACGTAAGTTCGTCTCATTCTTCTCCCCGTACCTTCCTCTATCCGTATTGATATTAAAATCATCGTCTTTCTCGCTTTTCAAACTTTCCGTCTTTCTCAAGATGAATTTTATTCATCTTTTATGATCTATTTGTAGGTGGTGACCTCCAAGATCCCGACAAAGACTATTACCGTATTGAAGAGGAGCTTGACGAGTAGTAGAGACGCTTAAAGGTAACGGTGAAGGGTTACTCGGTATCATTTACGTGTTTTACATGCTTTATATGCTAGGAATCGTATTTAGAATACGATTAGAAGCTTAGGAATCATGTTATGATTAATGAATGTTGTTATATGATGAATGTTGATGATGTATATTGATTGTTGATGATAATTTGAAGTATATATGAGAATTGAAATGAATTGGTTAAGTGAAAGAGGCTCTCGGGTGAACTGGTGTTCCCTGCCGGTTGACCGGCCGCCGGTCTGCCAACCGGCTGGGAACTGAAAGTCCATAGACCTTAATTAGACTCCTCTAATTAATTACTAAATTACTTTTTAATTTAGTTTATAATGATCTATGTAACATGCATGCAAATATAAAGACATTTACATAAAAGAAGAAATTTCCTCACATTGATATGGAAATTATATCGGCACAACAAGAACTCCTTCTTGTTGTTCTTGAGCTATAAATATGGATGAACACATGAAATCTCCAAACTAGAAGACCTCCTTCAAGTTGCACCAATATTAACCCAAATAATCTACCCTTATTATTAACTAGATAATAAGATAGATATAATACTACTAATATTATGACTATATTACTACACTAGTAATACTTAGTAAATATTAGTATATGAGAGTTTTTAGTGAGAAGAAGAGTTTTTAGAGAGAAGTTAAACAAATTGAACAAAAATCAAGTGGAAAAATGAACAACATTTTATTCATTATAAAGGCCACATTGGCCGGACCTCATGGTCCAAAAATGACTATATTTTGCTCAATTTTATCACATGCATTTGAGTGGAGTGTTGTAGAAAATATGATGATTGTTTTATACTTGTTATGTCACTTTCACAAAGTAACTAAAGAGTAAAAATAAGAACAAAATCATCACCATGTAACTACTAGACAACCGGCCACCATGGCCTTAGTTTTGTCCATTTTGATTTTTGATATTTGTCTTACAAATACTTATTGATCATATGGTTAATTATCTTGTATAATTAAGTGTTAATTTGATCATATAACAATTATATGACTCAATTAAATAAATAATATGTCCTTAACATTTTAAGTAATATTTCACCATTATATCAATATATAATGGGTCCCACAATGCTTTGTTAATTTATTTTACAACTCCTTGTAAATATAATTAACTAATTACCTCTATCTCAAAACCTCAACTAATTTAGTAATTTAACGATTAATTACTAAGTTAAATCTTATTTAATCGTATTAAAATAAGATATAAATTTATTAGTCACTTATCGCATAATTGAAAAATAAGCTTAATCGAATTTGAGTTCTTAACTCAATTTCTAACAATTAACTCTCGTACATATCGAATATATGTAATGTACTAATTAACTGTATCGTATACAAATCATTAGTTACTATTTGGATTTCATCCTTTAGGTGTGACCGAAAGGGATCAGTTGATCACCGCCGTCAAACGACAATAACGTCAAACTCTAGTTAGCCAACCGTTATTGATTTACGTTAATCAACTGACTAATCATATATATAGTCCATAATTATCCCAATTATATTCCATAATAAGATTTATTATGTGGCGCACTATTGTGGAGGACACCTACTCCAACAATCTCCCACTTGTCTGACACAAGTGTGCGTCACCGATTCTCTTGTCTCTTTATCACATCTCCCACTCAACGCAAGGTGTCTTTCAGGTCGCACTTGCGATTGACAATATCTAGAGTGGTTTTCTCGATAGGGAGAGTAACTGTCTGACCGGAAAATCTACCATAGATCTCTTTCCGATCGTGGCCACGCATTTACAGTAACTTCTCCTCGAGTGGCCTAAAGATGTTTTTACCCAACGTGGGTGGACAATTCCTGTTGATCCATCTACTCTGTATGATGCAGATCACCATGATCCAGAAGAAGTCCATCGGCCTCCTTTTACGGCACGACCTAGAACATCAACCAAAACCAATCGGAAACTGCACCGACTCAGATAGACGGTCGCCAGTCAAAAGAATCGACTTATAGGAATAAGATAGAAGACCCTGCCACGACCAGGCATCAAATAATTGATTTAAGGGTCTCTACAATGTCACTGTCCGACAGAGTGTCATACAGTCTGTCTATGTAAACGACCAGTCATCTCCATGACCCCATGGTGCTGAACCAACCATCGATCGACTTACAATCTAGTCATTTCGAGACGTCACCTCATTGAGTGACTAGGGACAAAATACTAAGTTCGTCCTGTTCACTTGAATTGGGTTCAACCTTTCTTTCAACCAATTCGGATAAACAAAGTATTAAAATTTAGTCAAACTAAATAATGGAGTTTTTAATGAAACTCTAACAATGAATGCGATTATCAAATATTTGGAAAAATTGATACGCTATCAATAATTTCATATCTTATAATCTTTAGCAATTCAGGTACATATTTCAATCCCCATTGAAATGACATGACTATCATGTTCAGCCTGCAAAAAGCATGGCTAATGGATTAGCAATACTTGCATCTTTTCCATCGTTCTGATTGCTATTTCTCTTTGTCTACGTAATCTCATATTACATAAAACTTTCTGAGTACGTGTCTAGATTTGAATCTAGACTTAGGACTCTTGGCCTAAAGGTAGCTCCCACTGTTTTACCAGTATAATGGGATAGGATATACAGCTATATGAACTATTTCTAGTCCCTCCAATACTGTCGAATCCAAGCTTCTTTCATATGCATCATCATATGACGCAATGTACTCCATTTCCGTTGTGAAATCCGCAATGATAAACTGCCTGGAACATTTCCAGCGGATACATGACATTTATATTTTAAAATGTCACTCCTACTTGGAACCTTTCCAATAGTCTTTTCTGCTTGGAACTCTTCCAACAGATAAATCTTCTATGAAACACAGCCAGTTCGTGATTTCAAATCACTTTGATCAGTTTGGAGACTGAAGTCTGTGTAACCCTTACACGTAACTCATTTTAAACTCCAAACACATGGAACATATCTTTTAGTCCTTCGCAAGTACTAAGGATGTTCTTTATGGCTATCAAGTGACTCTCACTTGAATTTGATTGCAAATGATTCGTCATACTCAAAGCATGCGAAATGTTGGATTGAGTATACATCACAGCGTATATAATTGATCCCGCAGCGGAAGCAAAAGGAATCAATTATGATATGTTCAACTTCCTTGAACTAGTCAAAGATCGATCAATATAGAATTTTGACTCAATGCTAAATTCTTTTTTAGATTTATCTCCATAAATCCAGATATCTAAAAGATGTATTCTACTTCTCCAAAATCTTCCATCATCTAAAATGATCAATATGTCTCCACATATAAGACTGATGACAACCATATTACTCCCACTAAACTTCATGTATAAACATAATTCCTCGAGATATCGAGAAATATTTTGCAACATGATTGACACACTAATTCCAACTCTTTTGTGCTTATTTAAGACAACTTCTTAAGCTTGCAAATTAACTTAGGATAGTAAGGATCTATGAACCCACAGGTGAATATAAAATATAATACCTCTTCTAGAATCGTATTCGAGAAGGTGGTTCTTGAGGTCCAATTGACATCATACTTTTATGATATGCTGTAATCGCTAAGTATATTCGAATGGATCAAAGAAATAAGGTTGGTGCAAAACTCTTCGCCTACCAATTTATCTTTGAAAACATTTTAATGTTCATCCATGCAAATTTCGATCTTAAAAATCAATTTACATTGAAGAGGTCGTACTTCTTCAAGTAAAATTTACCAGGTCACATACCTGACCATCCTGCATGGAGTCCATTACGAATCGTATGACTCTAAGCCATATCAAGAAGTTGGGACTAAAAACAGTCTTTTATAAGTCGCATATTAGAATTCATCACTATAAAGGAGCGATAAAATTCCACCTACTCCTAGGTTCCGGAAGAACAATTAACTGAACATCATGAGGAAAACGTTTCCGAACCATAATGCTCAGTTTGTGGCTCTTTTAAACATTTTCTCAGTTTATCAAGAAATATCGTATTTTTTTATTTGAAAAAGCATCACGATTCACACTCGCTTATGTTCTCGTTTGTCCAGTGGGATATTGATCACGTGTTTTTCATTAAATAACTTATAAATTAGGTACGCTACCTACCCTATCGTATATGGAATGAATCAGACTGTTTTAATTGTTCTTAGATATGGTGGGAAAAGAAATAGCAGACAAAAATATTAAGATCCCAAGGTTAGTCAAATGGCTCATTTTGACTTTGATAAAGACAAAACCATATCGTATAAGGTTCTGTTTCTCTATTCAACAACACCTTATCTAATACTGTGTTTTAGAGAAGTTAACTTGTGAAATCATTTCACAATACTTTTGGTGAAAATCAAAGTCAATACTTAGATATTTATGGTTACGATTTAGTCGTAAGTCCTTGATCTAATGCTCTAGTGGTTAACTACTTCTCATTGAAGCTCTTTGAACTTTTCAAAGATTTCTCTTAGCACCTCATTAAGTAGAATCAAACATAATATCTACTTAAATCGTCGGTAAATCAAGTGAAGTAATAATTACAATCTCTGGTTGTGTTTGTTATTGGACCACACATATTCTAATGTAATAGGGCCAATAACTCCCTAGTTCGATTTCCTTTTAAATAAAAAGGGCACGAATCATCTTGCCTTGAATACAAGATTCACACGCACCATAAGATTCAAAATCAGATGGTTTAGGGATAGTTGTAAATACTAGCCTCTTAATGTGCTACACAATCCAGAATTAAGATTAGATAAGGGTCACCAATTTTGAGCCTTTACAATCTATATGACAAGTAATTACTAGTTTAGGTCAAGAATATAATTACCTTTGATTGGTATGGGATAACCATTGACAAAGTATAGGCATAAAAAGATACAACGTTTGTTCTATTCAAAAAAAAAATGAAACAGTTGTGTCGTACACAAAAGTGGATACTATATTCTTTATTTAGAGGTTATGTACATAATAACGTTTATTAAAGTATACCCCTAAATCCAAAACTAGATTGATTACATTATAACTTTTATATGTCTCTATAGAAATAAAACTACAATAGTTATATTTCCCTTGTAGGTCGACATTTAATTATGGTTAGTCGTCGCACGAATCATTATTATATGCATTGAATACATTGATGAAAACCATAATAGGTATCTAATACCCAAAATTGCATTTAGCAAAATAAATGTCGATCATATAGATATTATGGGTGAAAAATTACACCCAATTTCTAACTCTTTAGAAAACTTTGGGAAGATTCTTTTCTTGTGTCCTACACTGTAAAATAGAATCGTCCAAAGTTGGGTTCGACACCTTGCTTGGGTTTTGACTTTACTATTCAAAATAGTCTTGCCTTTTTCCCTTGCCTTGTGTCAAAGTCGAGCCAACCTACTCTTGAACCTTTTCTTAACAATTAAGAATATAAACATCTTTCTTAGTGCTCCCACTCACTTTCATGAATCTCTACTTAGACAAGTATATAGGAATTATTGTGAAGACTATTCTTCATTTCATTCATGGTTTTACCTTCAAAAAGGATAAACTTTTCATGAAGTGATTACGGTATTTGGTTTGTTCACGATTTTAAATAAATCAATTAACTTAGTCGTCCCAACTGATTTGGCCTCTTTTGAGGTAAGCCTCGATAAGGAGTATAATGACGACATACCAAAATACAAATATTTTCTTTGGAGCAAAATTTGATGTACCATTGTTATAAGAAGGCGTCACAAAATATTCAAAAACGCTTTTGACTAAGTGTGACTTTTTCATTTACTCTTCATAAGAGACATTTGCAATGGTGAATATGAGGATCAAAAGATACAATTCATTTTGTCTTTAGCTACGGTGGTTTAAATGGAGATCGCAATCAAAAATGCTACCGTATAAAATCATGGAAATCTTTTCCACGATTGAACGGATTTACAAGTTCATATAATATAAATAATGTCATTTTGTCGCGATAAAAATAATCTCAACGGAAAATAAACATTCTGTGCTTATAAGTTACTTGCAAAAACAATTTAAATAAAAACAAGTTTCCACTCACTAATGACCCCTCCACGAAATTATATAAGTGATTCCTCCAAGACCCATCTTTAGACAAATAGTCATCGCCTGCTACCTTTATCTAAAAATGGTAAGTCAATACTTGACTAATTCTACACTTAGAACTCTTGGTTGACGGATTTCGACTAAATCCATCTCCTAGTCCCAAGATAACGCTTATCTCGTTGAGTCCAATCCAATTTTGGCTTGTGATCGCATCACCCTACTTACCCGAGGTAAAAAAGGACCCACGAGCGTGGTAGCCCTAATGAACACGGGGTTCATAGGTGTTACTAATTGGTAAGGCTAAATCTCAATTTTTTAAGTTATGTGAGAGGTCTTGTCAATTTTGTTATTAATTCCCTATAAGCGAACTAAGTCGGTGAATTGTGAATAACGTTGAAGTGACAATAACGGTAAATAAAATGCATGTGTGACGATTTTGACATGAGCGAAAATAAAGCAAGCAACCAAGCAACAATAAAATCCTAGTATGGCCACCTAGCTAATCAAAATTAAGTAGATAGTTACAAATTCGAAAACCAACTCCTTGGTCCCTTGCCTCTTCACTTGGAACATCTTCCAAAATGGCACCGTCTAGAGGAAGCCACCGGTCTTCATAAAAATAATTACAAATGTACAAATATACAAATTCCTATTATACATTTATACTATAAAATAAAATTATTAAATTATACAAACCGGCGATACGAGATCGCAATCAAATTACAACCAAACCGTTATTCCCTTACATTACGGGTAATAACGATAAAATAACTAGGCCATACTAGGTACAAAATTTGCATAAATTATTAAATAAATGACATTCATTCATTCAAACATAAATAAAATAAATTGCTGCAAAATTCATGCCAAAATCGTCCTAAGTTCAATTCATGCTCATTGTAGCTCGATTTCTTCCGGGATTTATTGATTTTTAACCATTAAAAAACAATATCAACATTTAAATCGCATTTAAATTCAAAATAATTAACTAAACTGATTTAGAACCCAAAATTAGTCACTACTAATTTTGTTTGTGACACCCTCAAATTTGCGGAAAGAAAAAAAATAATTTAAATACATAACGAAGGGTGTCATAAATAAAAAGGTTCATTACAAAAGAAAATTTATATTATACATAAGAATTCTACAAGACGGGAGACATATCTCCCGTATAAATACGGAAATAAAACGAGTGTATAATAATATACAATCTAAGAACCGAATATAGGTCCAAGGTAAATACTTCGCTCGCTAGCTCGTCAATGTACCCCAAAGTATGCATCACCACCTGTTCGACCGCATTAAATACAAACACGGAAGCCACAGTCAGTGGGGAGTAACTCCGAGTCCTCCCAGCCACGAAATGTCAAGTTTAATAAAACATGAATAACATAAAAGCAATGTATATGGACAATACAAAACTTTAACAGATATGATATGCTTTTCATGTTATGAAACAGATAACTAACAAATAACCTAGCATGTGAAAGCTATCATGTGAAACCGATAATAAACTATAACTCGAGGTAGGGAAGCTGGTATGCTAGCTCAGAGGTTCATCTCAGAAACATGGCCGTGATACACTCAAACCCTAATCAACACGTAATCATGTGAATCAGTTAACAATCGGTAATCCAAACTCTATCAATCTTAGCCGGCTTGCATCTCACCTTCTAAAACTCATAGAATCATACAAACATGAAAGACCAATACTTCTACAAACAGGCATAAGTTCTTAGCACCGTCAATAGAAGACTTCTGTAACTCAAGTCTATACCACGAGGTAGGATATACTTAAATATTTAGGCTCAGCGGTCACTCTAGTAACATGGCCCAAATACCAAGCAAACATCTAGGCTCAGCGGTTACACTAATAACATGGCCCAGATCCAAAGCACATATCTTAGCTCAGAGGTTCCTCTCAGAAACATGTCCAAGATACGACTCAACCCTAAACCTAGACTGCGCAGGCCTAGAGAAATGCGAAGATCCATCGCATCCAAGACCCATGATACAATCACATGAGTACCCCTAAGAAGATCCATCAAAGGGTTGGCTAGTACTAAAGCTGGCTCCATTTCCCAAAGTGGAAACCATGGCAGCCATGCCCCGACTTGAAGATCCATCAAGCCGGGAACACAAAAGCTATCAAGCGGCAAACTCCATATGCTCGTTAAAGATAGTACGGGCCTATCAATGTCATGGTTCAAGATACTCATTTAGAATTAGAATGGTCAAGACGCCATATACACATAATTCTCTATGGGTACTTAGTCAACACGACACCAACCATATAATTAAACAGTCACGGGAAAAACATCCTATCATGTGACTAATTGCATATAAATCATATTCAAATATAATATCGCCTCATATCTACTAAGGCTAATTCAATAATTAAATAAAACCTTACTTGAAGACAAATCCCCGACCCGAGTCCCGCGACGGGTCATCAGTCAAAACGGGGCTGACTAGATCTTAGTTTGACCAAACCCGTTTGGCCAAACCGACTAGAAACAGAGTCTTAGCCATCGAGGCTTGAACATAAGAAATCAACATATTCATTACATGTTATTATATTAAAACTTCTAACATGTGAATTATTATAGCATACCCAAAAACCCGCTTTACTTAAAGGATATAACTTTAAACTATAATCTCGTATTATAATTTCTAACATGTGAGAAATAATAATTTTATGAAAAACCTTTTTAATTAAATATTTTACTTATTAATATTTCCCACTTGCTAAATATTACAAAACACGATAAAAATGACGATAACTCAAAAACCGTCACAAGTCCCAAAGTGGGACCCACGGCTGATTTTGGCCGAGACACACATGGGCCTGGACTGGGCCCCACGGGCTGGTTTGGGCTGTTTTGGGCCTTTTTATCGACTTTACTAAAACCGTTTCTAATTATTTCCCGCATGCTTTAACATAATTAAAACCCGTCAAAACAACAACATAACTACCAAGTATCGACACAACCCAAAGACCAAAACCCGGACCCACCATGGACCAACCCAGACCGGGTCTGAACCGGCCTGGACCGGCTGGTTTGATCCGGTTCACAGCCCCTAAACCGCCCCCTAAACAGCCCCAAAACCGGTTCCCACAACAACAAACACAAATTATTTCCAACATGTTTTAATTAATCAACAACCATTTTAACATCCAATTCAACCATCATGCATATTAAAATCATGATTATGAAGAAATCATAAATATATGTCAAGAACACCAACATGTTTATAAATTCATACCACATGATAAAAACGATTACTTATCATGTTACTAATTAAAAAACCGTAAATCATAAACACTAACTAAAGTATGTAACATTGATTCGTCGAGTAACTCGGAATCGTTACCTTAGCTAGCACAAAATCAAGTAGCACCAAAATATAAGAACTAAGAACTAAGAAACCCGTCTTCTAGTCTTCTCCTAAAATATACGAGTCACCAAACTCGTCTTCAACATCTTCCCCTATAAGAAATGACAAGAAAAACAGTATTAGAACTTAAACTTGATTTTCCATAATTAAATGTTGAAAACGATTTTGTCGGATTTGAAATAAAACCGTACTTGAAGATGGAGAGCGAAGAGGAGGTTCTAGAAATATAAGTTAGGACGGATTTAATTAAGAAATGAAGGTTTTATGATGATTTTTCTCAAGAACGACGAAGAACGGATGAAGAACGCTCAAGAACAAATGAAGAACGATGAAGAACGATTAATTTGATCTTAATTTGATTTATTGTAAAATGAAAAGTTGTTAGTGAGCATGTGGTGAGTGAGGGCCGTGTAAATATAGAGGAATTAGGAAGTCGGATTTTGAAATTGTTGTTACGGAATTGACTAGCGTTTAATAATTATATTACGGTAATCGATTAAATATAATTAGCGATTAAGTTAATTGAACAAAATATCAAGATATTATGTTATTATAATGAAAAGAAAGGAAAATATCAAGGTGAAAGAGAGGACAAAGGAGACGTGTGAAATGGTGAGAAATCGGGTCTGTTTTTAAGCGATTTGCGGAGTTTAAATTGACAGACCGATAAAGTTACAAATATCTTAGATATTTTTATTAGTTTAATCATATTAATTAAAAGATCTAATATGAGTGGAAAAAAAGTGACATGGCGCGTGTGACTCATGTCAAAGTCGGGTTTCGGGACTTAAGTTGACCCGGGAATAGTTAAATGACGTTCGGTTAAAACCGTAAAAGTTATTCTTTAAATTCAGAATAAATTCAAAATAATTATATTAAATTACGATAAAT
Organism: Heliosperma pusillum; assembly: GCA_022085475.1. Taxonomy (NCBI): domain Eukaryota; kingdom Viridiplantae; phylum Streptophyta; class Magnoliopsida; order Caryophyllales; family Caryophyllaceae; genus Heliosperma; species Heliosperma pusillum. Next base: position 136,770 of record JAIUZE010075370.1, read on the forward strand.
TCCGATAAATCTTAATAAAAATAAATTAAATTTATTATTTTTCAAATATAATTTCGGTCTTTAAAATTACGAGGCGAGTCGGGAAAAGTCAACGAAAGTCAAAGTTGACTAAAAAGTCAAGAAAAGTCAATGATGACTTAAAAGTCAAGAAAAGTAAATGACGACTTAAAAGTCAAGAAAAGTCAATGACGACTTTTAAAAAGTCAAGAAAAGTCAAAGACGACTTAAAAGTCAAGAAAAGTCAAAGATGACTAAAAACGGGATTTTCATGAAATCTCTCAGAAATTCCAAATACGAACGCGGAATTTCAAAATACGACTCGAAACAATAAATTCTATTTTAAAAACTTAAGTCTGCTGAAAAGTGTTAGTAAATATTTTTACTAGAAAAATTGGGTACTTTTCGGGTTGTTACAATCACCCCTCCTTTTAAAAAGTTTCGTCCTCGAAACTTAGAAGAAGGAAAGTAACATATATGTAGGTCTATTTCAAAACTGTTAAAAATATACTTGTAATAAAATATAGGGTCTTATCAATGGGGCGGAAGATTCTCGTCTATAGTTAAGAACATCAACGTCCCAAATCAAAGACTCAAAAAAATACATTTTCGCATCAATAAATGAGAAAACTAGTTATCGAACGTCTCCAATAACGAGTCTCAACACTCCTTGACGGTAAAATACTTGAAATCATAAAACATCTCCAAAACTTTTAGTTCAAAAATTTTATAGTAAAGGTAATAACTCTACTATTTACGCTTAAAATTTCTAACTAAAGCTTCTAATAATTTATCTATAAGAGATGATACTCGATAGAAGGAACGAAATATTCGAAAGAATAAATCGAATAGAAAGAGGGAAGAAAGAAAGATATTAGCCGGAAAAGTAGATCCGTTTATTGATATAGGAATGTCCGAATAAAGATAAGAGCATGAAAACACATCTCCGGACGGTAAAGATATAGGAGTACTTTCTCCAACTGAAGCTTTGAGAGGTAATTTATCGGATAGTCTTATTGAACTAAAGAACAAAGAAGTTCCCGTATAAATTAAACACGGTATTTCTTAAATTGAAAACATACCAGTTACAATGTCTGGGTGAGCATCGGCCTCAGCGCGGCTCACGATGAAAATTCGACCCCTCGGTCTCCCAGAAATAGCTGGTGTAGAAGCTATCTTCTTCCTATAAGGACATACATTAGCTTGGTGTCCCGGTTTCTGACAGCCATAGCATACAATTGGCTTGTTGAAACAGCCCATACCGGGATGCCTAAGCATCTCGCACCTAAAACAAATACGACCCTTAAGATCGTTGTTGTTGCTCGGAACGAATGGACGGTTTCTCTGATTTGCTTGTCCACTCTGAAAGTTTCTCCTCTTGTTTGGAAAAGAGGGAGAAAAGGAAGGTCGAGATAAAGGAAATAATGGTCTTTTGCCATAAGAATTAGGAGCAACATACGAGGAACGAGCCTCGTCGGCAATCTCCCGAATAGAACTCTCTGCCCATATGGCATCATTGTAGATAGAAATAAAAGAAGTAGCACCCCTACTAATCTTGCCCTTTATCTGAGGAGAAAGCTTTCCTAGATAAAAGAAGGCCTTGTCTTCCTCCCTTGAAATAAGCCGAGTGGCATAATGAGCCAACTCGTTGAACTTGGATGTGAACTTCTGAACTGAGAGAACTCCTTGTTTGAAGTCCATGAATTCTTTCAGTTTCTGCAGTCTTAATTCATCCGGGTAGAACCTCGCCTCCAATAGTTCACGGAAACGAGTCCACCCAAAATCTGGTTCTAACTTAGAAGTAGGGCCAGTAAGTGACCACCACTGATCAGCTTCCTTCACTAAGAAGTGGGAAGCAAGACGGACTTTATCCGCTTCAAGAACATCATAAAGAGAAAAGTTCTTCTCCATTTCTCGAATCCATTCAGAAAGTTTGACGGGATCCCCTTCACCATCATAGGTTTTGGCTTGGCTCCTAGATAGTTGTGAAGCAACCCACGTATAACTCCCGTGTCTCTCACGGTCGGGAATAGGATTAGGAATAGGATTGGCTTGTTGATTTTGCTGATTTTGTTGATTCTGAATAATAACAGTAAGAGCTGCTAAGATCGTGTTGTCAATTCTCGGAGGCATCTTGCAAAAGAAAACACAGATTAGTACTTATCATTTAGCAAGCACAAAGAGACTACAACATAATCCTAATCTACCCCTCCTACCATTCTATCTCACAAGTTTATTATTTTATTAAGGTCAAGTTATTTATACAAGGGTACACAAACGTGCGTCGGGAGCAAAAATGCTCTGATACCAACTGTGACACCCTCAAATTTGCGGAAAGAAAAAAAATAATTTAAATACATAACAAAGGGTGTCATAAATAAAAAGGGTCATTACAAAAGAAAATTAATATTATACATAAGACTTATACAAGACGGGAGACATATCTCCCGTATAAATACGGAAATAAAAGAGTGTATAATAATATACAATCTAAGAACCGAATATAGGTCCAAGGTAAATACTTCGCTCGCTAGCTCGTCAATGTACCCAAGTATGCATCACAAACCTGCCAACCGCATTAAATATAAACACGGAAGCCACAGTCAGTGGGGAGTAACTCCGAGTTCTCCCAGCCACGAAATGTCGAGTTTAATAAACATGAATAACATAAAAGCAATGTATATGGAAAATACAAAACTTAAACATATATGATATGCTTTTCATGTTATGAAACAGATAACTAACAAATAACCTAGCATGTGAAAGCTATCATGTGAAACCGATAATAAACTATAACTCGAGGTAGGGAAGCTGGTATGCTAGCTCAGAGGTTCCTCTCAGAAACATGGCCGTGATACACTCAAACCCTAATCAACACGTAATCATGTGAATCAGTTAACAATCGGTAATCCAAACTCTATCAATCTTAGCCGGCTTGCATCTCACCTTCTAAAATTCATAGAATCATACAAACATGAAAGACCAATACTTCTACAAACAGGCATAAGTTCTTAGTACCGTCAATAGAAGACTTCTGTAACTCAAGTCTATACCACGAGGTAGGATATACTTAAATATTTAGGCTCAGCGGTCACTCTAGTAACATGGCCCAAATACCAAGCACACATCTAGGCTCAGCGGTTACACTAATAACATGGCCCAGATCCAAAGCCCATATCTTAGCTCAGAGGTTCCTCTCAGAAACATGTCCAAGATACGACTCAACCCTAAACCTAGACTGCGCAGACCTAGAAAAATGCGAAGATCCATCGCATCCAAGACCCATGATACAATCACATGAGTACACCCTAAGAAGATCCATCAAAGGGGTTGGCTAGTACTAAAGCTGGCTCCATTTCCCAAAGTGGAAACTATGGCAGCCATGCCCCGACTTGAAGATCCATCAAGCCGGGAACACAAAAGCTATCAAGCGGCAAACTCCATATGCTCGTTAAAGATAGTACGGGCATATCAATGTCATGGTCCAAGATACTCATTTAGAATTAGAATGGTCAAGACGCCATATACTCATAATTCTCTATGGGTACTTAGTCAACACGACACCAACCATACAATTAAACAGTCACGGGAAAAACATCCTATCATGTGACTAATTGCATATAAATCATATTCAAATATCATATCGCCTCATATCTACTAAGGCTCGTTCATTCATTCATTAAAATAAAACCTTACCTGAAGACAAATCCCCGACCCGAGTCCCGCGACGGGTCATCAGTCAACCGGGGCTGACTAGATCTTAGTTTGACCAAACCCGTTTGGTCAAACCGGCTAGAAACAGAGTCGTAGCCCTCGAGGCTTGAACATAAGAATATCACATTCATTTCATGTTATTTCCTTCTATTTCTAACATGTGAATTATTAAAATCATACGAAAACCCGTTTAACTTAAAGGATATAAAATTAAACTACGATCTCGTATTATAATTTCTAACATGTGAGAAATAATAATTTTATGAAAAACCCTTTTAATTAAATAATTTTACTTATTAACATTTCTCACTTGCTAAATATTACAAAACACGATAAAAATGACGATAACTCAAAAACCGACACGAGTCCCAAGGTGGGACCCACGGGCTGAATTGGGCCGGACCCACATGGGCCTGTTTTGGGCCCCACGGCTGGTTTGGGCCTGTTTTGGCCTTTTTAACGATTTTACTAAAAACCGTTTCTAATTATTTCCCGCATGCTTTAACATAATTAAAACCCGTCAAAACAACAACATAACAATCAAACATCGACACAACCCAAAGACCACAACCCGGACCCACCATGAACCAGCCCAGACCGGCCTGGACCGGGCCTGAACCGGCCTGAACCGGCCTGGTTTGGGTCCGGTTCACAGCCCCATTTCCGGCCACCACCGCCATTCACCCCAAATTGTTTCTTACATGTTTAAATAAATCAAACAACCATTTTAACAACCAATTTAACCATCCAACATACAAAAATCATCATCATGAAGAAATCATAAAAATATAACAAGAACACCAACATATTTATAAATTCCTACAACATAATAAAATTAACCACTTATCATGTTACTAACTAGAAATCATAAAATCATAATAATATGAACAAAAACTAAAGATGAACCAAAAACTAAAGAAAACAAAAGCTATGTAACATATATCCGTCGAGTAACTCGGAATCGTTACCTTAGCTAGTAAAACCAATTAGCATCAAAATAAGAAGTATAAACCAAGAAACCCTCCTACTAATCTTCACCCAAAATATACGAGTCTCCAAAATCGTCTTCAAAATCTTCCCCTATAAGAAATAACAAGGAAAACATTATTAGAACAAAAATATGATTTTCCATAATTAAAGTGTTGAAAACGATTTTGTCGGAATTGAAATAAAACCGTACGTGAAGATGAAGAGCGAAAAGGAGAGTCTAGAAATATAAGTTAGGACGGATTTAATTAAGAAATAAAGATTTTATGAAGGTTTTGCTCAAGAACGATGAAGAACAATTGAAGAACACGATGAACAAATGAAGAACGATGAATAAAGTGATATTTAGATCTTAATTTGATTTGTTGAAAAATGAAAAGTTGTTAGTGAGTAAGGAGGTTGGGTGAGCCGTGTAAATATAGGCAAAGATGGATGTTGGGTTTTGAAATTATTGTTACGGAATTGACTCGCGATTAATAATTATTTTACGGTAATCGATTAAATATAATTCGATATTAAGATAATTAAATTAAATATCAAGATATTATGTTATTATAATCAAAAGAAAGACAAATATCTAGTCCTATTAGAGACCTAGAAAACCGTGTGGTATGGTGACTGTCGGATCAGTTTTGTAAACGATTTGCGTAATTTTCGTTAACTGATCGATAAAGTTAATAAATATCTAGATATTTTGATTAGTTTAATCAAAATAATTAAAATATCTAATTGTGAGTGGAAAACGATGACATAGGCGGGTGACTCATGCCAAAGTCGAGTTTCGATTTTGTTACGGGATTTGCGATGACTCGGGAATAGTTAAATGACGTTCGGTTAAAACCGTAAACGTTATTCTTTAATTTCCGAATAAATTCAAAATAATTATATTAAATTATGATAAATCTTAATAAATCTAAATAAAAATAAATAAAAAATATTATTTTTTTAAATAAAATTTCGGTCTTCAAACTTATGAGGCGAGTCGGGAAAAAGTCAACGGAAGTCAAAGTTGACTGAAAAGTCGAGAAAAGTCAAAGATGACTTAAAAGTTAAGAAAAGTTTATGACGACTTAAAAGTCAAGAAAAGTAAATGACGACTTTAAAAAGTCAAGAAAAGTCAAAGACGACTTAAAAGTCAAGAAAAGTCAAAGATGACTAAAAACGGGATTTTCATGAAATCTCTCAGAAATTCCAAATACGAACTCGGAATTTCAAAATACGCCTCGAAACAATAAATTCTATTTTAAAAAACTTA
>JAIUZE010075371.1:0-55722 GCA_022085475.1 Heliosperma pusillum
TGACGACCTCTCCTCACGTTAAATGAAACGCACTAGCATCGTGTACATGGCAAGTATGATTAAAAGGCATCCACGGGATAAGCATTTCCCTGTAACGCATACACGATCACATTTCGTATATGTTCACTAATTTCCTCCGGTAGGACGACGATAATAATACGGTCCGAGTCTAAATCTGGCCAGAATCCCGGAATCGCATTTTCCAGTTCGACATGCGATAAACGTTTCGCATCCAAGACGCGGTCAATCATATGACGCCGAGTACCCCAAATTCGGTAGCTAAAATTCACGAAAGAGGCGGAAAAGAGCTCGAGCCACATAACAAGCGGTACGCTACATGCAAATAACCCCACCTCGCAAGTACACAACATTTGACGGCCGGGTCGATCAACGCAAAGCGTTCGCCTCCCAACAACGTCGTCGTATGCCAACTAACACATGCAATTAAGCAGTAGGATACCTCCCCGTTCCGACATTCCAGCCTTACGAACGTGGAGGTAGCCAAGGGAATGAGAGTACACAGCACATAACAAAATAGTGCTCAAACCGTATCATTTGTAAAAAATGACTCAAAGTAGGACATATCAAAAACCATCACAAAACATGAGAATAGGGAATTATATAAACTTAACTATGATCAAAATGAATCAATACATGATACATAAGCATTAGAACAAGTTTATGAAGCATAATAAATAAGAAACATAGATACCTCTCCAAAACAACGTTGTTTGGAAACCAACGAAAACAAGGGTCCACTTCAAACGGTCATAACTAGAGTTCTAGATATGCAAATGCAGAAATTCTAAATGTAGGTGATAGCTTATCCTCTTACGGTTCCAACGGGATGTCACAAGCTCAAAACAAGCAAGTAACAAAGGAGATATGGTCATTTTACGAAAAGGGGCCAGTGCAGCAAAACTGCAGTCGGCAGCGAGTAACGCTGCCAGCGCCCTACGACGCAGCCAGCGTCCCACGACGCAGCCAATGTCCCACGACGCAGCCAGCGTCCTTCACGAGATTCAGGCACGATCAAATCCCAACAAGTTATCAACAACAAAAATCCTCATTTATCATCACAAACCATCAATTCTCATATCAATTAACAACTAACAACATCCATCAACAACAACACAAGTCCTAAGCATACTAACCATAATCTAAATACGATTACTAGCCTAGAAAACACATAAAACACGTAAATGATATCGAGTAACCCTTCACCGTTACCTTTATGCGTCTTTACTCCGCGTCAAGGTCCTCTTCAATTAAGGAATAGTCTTTGTCGGGATCTTGAAGGTCACCACCTACAAATAATTAATAAAAGATGAATTTACTTCACCTTGAGAAAGACAGAAAGTTTGAAAAGCGAGAAAGACGGCAATTTTATTATCAATTCGGATAGAGGAAGATAAGAGGGGAAGAATGAGACGAACTTACGTGAATTTGAACAAGAAATGAGCGAGGTACGACGATTCTAAGATTGGATGAAAATGGAGGCGCAAGGTTTTGGGTTTCTTAGAGAAGAAGTAAGTTTGAGTTGTGTGAAATGAACTAGGTTAAGAGGGAGTATGAGATGTGTAAGTGGAAAAGTCAAGCAAAAGTCAAAGACGACTTACGACGGAATTCACTTGAAATCTCGCGGAAATTCCAAATACGAACTCGGAAATTCTAAATTCGACTCGGAAAATTAAATTCTAAATTAAAAATAAATTTCACAAAAAAGTATCCGTAAAATATTTTTACTAGAAAAATAGGGTACATTTGCGGGTGTTACAAGAGTCCGAATACGAACTCGGATTTTCTAAATTAGACACGGGAAACGAATTTCTAGACTAAATCTAAAATTACGCTGAAAAGTATCCATATAATATTTTTTATATAAAAATAGGGTACTTTTGCGGGTGTTACATATTTATTCAACATTGTGTATTTAGAGAACGAAGGGGAATTGTTGGCGAATTTTTTCCTCATTAATAAATTACAAGTGGTGTTTGCTAGTGACTTGAAACGTAGATTGATGGGTTTAGGTTGGAGTGATAAGGACCCAATTGAAGAAAATTAATTGTACTTGTAAATAATAATAAATGTTTAATTTATTGTGTGTGATTATTGATTATCATTGTTGTTAATTAAGATAATTTATTTATATAACATATATATATTGAAATGTAGATACATAATAACATGAAAATATTAGAACGACAGTGGATATATGAAAGATTAGACGAAAAAAAGAAACCCAAGCTGATATTTGCAAAAGGGTGAAAGAGTTTATTGAATTCGCGGAACAATCTAGTGAGTTAAAGGATTTAGGCGGTGAAATGAAGTGCCCATGTAAGAAATGCGATAACTTAGCTTTTAAATCGAAAAGGGAGGTTCAAAATCATCTATGGTCCAATGGTTTTACTGATAATTATTATGTATGAAAGTATCTCGGTGAGAAACTGGCTACCGAAGAGAGTTCAAGTAGTATCGTAGTTAATGAGAATCCTTACCGGGAGGTGGTTGAAGATGCATTACGTGATAATGTTGAGCAAATAATGGAGGCTCGACTTAATCCCGACGACCTTAGCGATGAAGAAGTTCGTTATACCCCACATCCCCAAGTTTTAGCCTTTTTTAGAATGTTAAATAAAGTCGAACAACCAGTTACCTTACCCAATCTCGATTTTGAAGTCTGAAGCTTGTAAAAAGGCTTTTGACGCGTGGAAAGAAAGCTTGAATTAAATTGAAAAAAGAGACTTTTTTATGAGGGAAGTAGTATGAGTTTGTTGCAAGCGGCTGCTAGGTTGGTAGCACTCAAATGTGAGAACAACTTATCTCTTAGATGCGCCAATGGTTTTATGTCGTTCATTAGTGACATTATTCAAAAAAAAAATCAAATGGCGCGCAATTTTCAAGAGATTAAGAATTTGCTTAAGGGACTCCAACTACCCCATGTGAAAACCGATGCATGTCCTACTGGTTGCATGCTTTTTTGGGAAGAAAATGCTAATCTTGAGGAATGTACCAAATGTCATGCCTCTCGGTATAAAGGTAAAAATAATTTAAGTGGCCGGAAGCGAATACCTTGTAAACCACTGACTTATTTCCTGCTTGCGCCAAGGTTACAACGACTATTTGCAACCAAACACTTAGCAAGTGAGATGAGTTGGCACCATAAAAACTCTCGATTAAGAGAAAGAGGGACAATGGCACACCTAAGTGATTGAGAAGCGTGGAAACATTTCGATATAGAGCATCCAGAATTTGCAAGTGAGCATCGCAATGTTCGCATGGGTTTGTGTACAAATGAATTTTCACCTTATGGCCAATTCGGGAAGTCTTACTCGTGTTGGCCCGTGATTGTCACCCCGTACAACTTACCCCCTTGGTTATGCATGAAGAGGCAATTTATGTTCTTATCTATGATCGTTCCAGGTCCTAATAACCCTAAAGCAAAATTGGATGTGTACCTCCAACCGTTGATCAAAGAGTTGAAAGAACTTTGGGAAACCGGTGTGGATACCTATGATGTCTCTAAGACACGTAACTTTCAATTAAAAGTGGCATTACTATGGACGATCAATGATTTTCCTGCATATGGCATGCTTTCCGGTTGGTCCACAGCCGGATGCCGTGCTTGTCCTTATTGTCTTCAAAAAGATCCTAAATCCTTTTTTCTTAAACATAGTCGAAAGGTTTGTTGGTTCGATTGTCATCGTACTTTCTTGAAACCCGATCATCCTTTCCGCAACAATTGTAAGCATTTTCTAAAGAATAAGAAAAATGATAATACCACAGCTGCAATCAAATTAACCGGTGCTGAGGTCTGGGATTCGGTAAAAGGTTTACCAAAAGTTGTCGAGTCTTCTGCTGAGGAAATGAAAAGATTGAAAGACGACAAAACTGAAGGTTGGTGGAAACAAAGCATATTCTGGGAACTCCCTTATTGGAAGACATTGTTGATTCGACACAACTTAGATGTTATGCACATTGAGAAAAACTTTTTTGAACAGCTTATCCACACGGTGATGAATGTAACAAAGAAAACTTCATTTGACCCTAAGGGTAAAGCTGACTTTCTTGAGTATTGCTTGAAACGACCCATTTCATCTAAGTTTGTTTTAGAGACAGCGGAGAAGAAGGCTCTATGCGAATGGGTTGCTAGTTTGAAATTCCCGGATGGTTATGCTTCAGATTTGAGTCGGTGTGTTGACCATAGAAATTTGGTGTTGCATTCCATGAAAAGTCATGATTGTCATGTCTTTATGGAACGGTTACTTCCTGTTGCCTTGAAACATTTACTCCCGACGAATTCTTGGAATGTTATAACTGAGATAAGCCAATTTTTTAGAGACTTGTGTACTTCTACGATTAAAGTTGATTCCATGGAACATCTAGAGTCAAACATTGCAGAGATATTATGCAAGTTAGAAATGATATTTCCCCCTTCTTTCTTCAATTCCATGGAGCATTTATCTATTCACTTACCTTATGAAGCAAAGGTTGGAGGCCCTGTTCAATATCGATGGATGAATCCATTTGAGAGGTTCCTTAATCATTTGAAAAAGAAGGTTGGCAACAAAGCTCGGGTCGAGGGTTCCATATGCAACGCTATTTTGTTAGAGGAAATTTCAAATTTTTGTTCCCTATATTTTGAAGATCACATTGACACAAAAGCGAAGGACTTGGAGGTTGGTGTGAATTCCGATAACCAGCTAGATTCAAAAATACCCGAGTTTGAAGAAGAGTCTGAAGAAGCTCATTTTTATGTGCTAAGAAACTCATTTTTATGTGCTAAGAAATTTGGGCAATTTTTAGATACTTATGAACAGTAAGTTATTGATTCATTATTATACAATTAACTTTTAATAATAAAATTAATTCATTATTATATTATAGTTAACACGTACATTACTAATTAAAACATGTCATGATGTCACATCTTATTATAGGGAATTTGAGACGTATATCAAACTCACATATCCTGATGTCACGTCTTATGATGATGTTTGGAGCAAACATGACAAAAGTTTTTCGAAATGGTTGGCAAATGAAGTAAGATCACATTTAAATTTCTTATTAACTAATATTGAGAAGATAAAATCTTAATATAATTAATATATTGTTGTATTGATATATAGGCTTATAGATTGAAGGATCCTTTAATAATATCTCTAGCATGGGGTCCAAGTAACTGGGTGAGGACATGGAGAAGATATTCTATCAATGGCTATAAATTTTGTGCTTTTAAAGAGGGAGTTGATGTTCCGAAAGCTACTATAAGTAATAGGGTTTGTGTGAGTTCTACTGAAGGGTTGGACTACTACGGAACCCTTAATGAAGTAGTTGAGCTTTCTTATTATACCGAGCACAAGATTTATAAGGCCATATTGTTTAAATGTGATTCGTTTGATAATTCCCCACAAGAACTTAGTATCCATAAGGTATACGGACTTGTCGATGTAAACTTAAAAAAAAAACTTCGTGCACATAACCCATTCGTGGCAGCTTTTCAAGTGGATCAAGTGTGTTATGCTCCTTATCCAACCACTAAAAAAGATAATCAATGGTCCGCAGTTTTTAAAATCAAGTCAAGATCGCATGTTGATGCTCCTGTTGACGAAATTGTCTTCCAAGAATATGTGGTTGTCAATAGTCAGGCAATTTCACCAATTTTGGTGGAAGAGACACAAAGTGAGGATGAATATGAAGTGGTTGTTGAAAGGGGTGAAGGGGAGTATGACAAGGACATCGGTGAAGAAAAGGAAAAAGATGATGAAGATGAAGAAATTCAAGAAGTACAAAATGAGGAAGATGAGGAAGAAGTCGGAATGCTTTTTTCAGATGATGAAACTTTGTTGATTTGTAGTGATAGTGATAGTGAGGGTCACTAGTTGTAATCTATTTGTCAAAATACAATTATAATTCAAAAAGTTTGTTGATTTAGTCAAAATACAATTATAATCAAATTTGAAACTTTGCATTGTAATTCAAAAAGTTTGCTCACGGTTTTTATATATTGAACTACCTAACAATTTCCATTATACATAGCTTTTATTTATGGCAGGTGGGTTTATCAACCGGCTCATAGGTAACACTAGTCGATCTCGTCGTGCTGATGAGGAGGAGAACGAGGAGGAGGCGGACTCGGACCACCACGAGCAGGAGCAAGAGTAGGAACAGGTTACGATGCCAACTACACAACAGGAGGGGACGCGGGTTATTCTGTCTCGCAATCCTGACATAGGCCATTGGTAATTGTCTCATATATAGAAAAACTTTATTATCGCTAACTTTATTTTATTATAACTTTTACGCTCTCTTTTATTATAACTTTTATTATCGCGTTCGTTCTAATATGTATCTTTTTCAGGTGGGATGACAAGCCGATCAAGCAATACGTTAGTTGGTCTTTCATTCGTACCATCGGCCGGGAGTACTTCACCAAATGGAGGGAAGCGAGCCATTACCAGCGTAGGCGGATGTTGGAATACTTTCAAGTATATTTTATTATGGTTCTATCTATTACTAAAAAGTAATTGTTTTCATTCAAAACGTGTAGATGTACGATTTCAGCAATTACTAACAAAATGTTTATGATGAAATAGTATCATGTGAACTCGGTCGATCCGAACTACGGCCCGAAGCCCGAATGGCAGAAACACGTCACGATCGAGGCGGATTACCTCACTTGTTGGTGGCCTCAAATATAACAAAAAAAGGCCGGATTGGGTGCCTGAAACTTAGAGGGCAACCATTAGGCAAAGGCCTGAAAGCGATCCCGAATTTGCCAAGAAGTCCATCATAAACAAGGTAAATAGACGGTCGGGTGGCAAGAAAGCTTTGGGCACCCATACTCTAGGCCGGAAGAGTTGTTCCGATGCGTTTAAAGAATTGGTAAGTTCTTTATTTTTTACTTCACAAATTGCATATTATGAAGGATTAATATTGCCAATATATCACTTAATGTTTTATACTACTTTCAGGGTACAAGTTGTTTGAGAAAACAAAGAAAAACAAGAAGGGCGAGTGGGTTAATCCTAGAGCTGCTAAGACAAACGTAAGTTTGTCTAATTATTACTAAGAAGTTTTTTTATACAACTTTAATACTATTTATTAGCTTTCTTTTGTTTTTATCACTTAATGTTTTTAATTATACAACTTTTTTTTGTTTTTTCAGGAAGCTTACACCGAACAGATGAGTCAGCCAACGCCAACTGGCGAGACCCCAGACGAGTTCCATTCATACTATAAAGCTGTAGATGGATTTGATAAGAAGTTGAGACTGTTTGGGATGGGAGACAAGGGGAAAGAAGTGTGGTATGATCCACCTTGCAACAAAAGTGCACGCGCATCTTTCTCCTACAATCCTACTGATAACACTCGATTCGCAAGTGAAAATACTCAAATGAAGGAGCAATTGAGTGCACTTGCGAATGAACGAGAACATGAGCGAGCCGCCCGACTTGCCCTTGAAGCACAAGTACGGGCCAATAAACAATAAATGGAGAGTCAAGCCGAGCAAATGGCCGCCATGCAAGCGGCGTTGATGAAATTTCTTCCCCTGGGCTTGTGCCATTTCCCTCCTCTACGTCCAAGAGACGACAACGCGGACGACGGGCACGGCTTTGGACAGGGTTCCGTTACCCCCTTAGGTTAGTAATTTATCATCTACTTAAGTTAGTGGTTATGTCAAAGACATTCGTTTTGTCTAAGTTAGTGAACCCGTTGAATTTGTAGGTTTGTAAGAAAGTTGTATGAATTTTTGTAACTTTTTATGTAATGGATTTTTTTTTCCAATTTCCATTGATCTTCCGATTTATTTTTGTTGCCTTTTGTTGATTCCTGCATTGTGGCTGGACAGCAGGCTGCTGTATCCAGCCAATGCTACATTAAGTACTGACGGAATTTCCGTCAGTAAAGTCAAGTTTATCTTGACTTTCCAGTTAAACCGGCGGACAAATCATCCGTCAGTAAACCGACGGAAATTCCGTCAGAAGTCAATTCTTTGTTACCAACTAAAGTGACGCACGTTACTGACGGAATTTTCGTCAGTAATTAACTTTACTGACGGAATTTTGGTGTTTCTGAAATAAAGGGTTGAAATAAAGGGTTGAATTAGTTGCATTTGGTCTAAGTTTTGAATTATGAATCATGAGAAGGTTTTTTGTTAGCAATCAAAGGCCAAATTTTGAAGGATCATTGCCTTTCTTTTTAGGGTAATATTGGTGGTTTGGTTAGGATGTGACTTTCTACTCTTTCGAGCTCCACATCTCCTAAAATCGGTGCTTGCACCAACCCCTTTCTCACCCTTTACCTAAGCCCCATTACAACCCTATTGACTCATATTTTTGCATCATATATCATTTCTTAGACAGACAAGTTAGCGGGAGCACCACATTTATAGCGGGCATGTCTCGCAAGTCGACTTAGGAGACTGATTTCGACTAATTTGTACAATAAATCGCCCGTTCTTTCATTAAGTGTCAAGTGAAAACCGTAAGAGTCGATCTTGGTGTCCTTGTCGGGTCAGAGGCTTGATATTGAGCCGAATCTTGTGTAGTCTTGTAAATCTTGGGAGTAAGGCCTAGTACTTCCCCTTTTCCCGCCTAGAATCTGTTTCTAGGGACCGTGATTGTTTTTGTTGGTCATTTTGGGTTTGATTTAGAGGCTTGGCATAGCGGTGAAACTATGAGTCGGCATCCTGCACCAAAGCTTCTATGTGCTAACTTCTAAAACCCGCTTAGATGAGGAAAGCGGTTTAACTCTTCGTGATGCATCCCATATGTGTTGATTTGTGCTTTATTGTTGGGTATGTCAAAAAACTTTCGCACGCCCCTACCTGCCTTGCGAGGAGGTACTCTACCTCATGAGTATCTCGTTGTGAGTTGAAGGGACGGAGGAGGCCCATTAATTGCCTACCATCGGATATTATTAGTAGTTTAGGTAGTAGCCTTAGTATTAGTGTAGTGCTGAATAAGGGTACATTTGGGTCTCGAATGTTGTTTACTTACTCGAGGACGAGTATGTCTTAAGTTTGGGGAATTTTGATAAGCATTTAATTAGTTACATTTTTTCTCTTATTTCCGTCCCCATTTTGGTCCGTTTACACGGATATACGTGCCTTTAATTGCATTTTACTTCCCGATTTCCCGTGCTATGAATGTCGATCTCATTTTTCAGGAATTAAGGCGGAAGTGAAGAAATTGGAGCATAAAGGCCTTGGCGGGATTCGGAAATGAGAAGAAGAAATGAAGATAGAGAGCTCCCAGGTGGCACAGGCCGGTCCAGTTACCGGCGGCCGGCCACCCGGCTCAGACCACAAACACCCACTTAGAAGGAAAAAGAAAGCAAGAAGGAAGAGGTCAGGTAGCGCCGGCCGGGCACCTGGCGACCGGCCCACTACCCGGCTTGCACATCAACAGAATAGAGTGGAAAATTTTGAAGATTCTGAGTGCTCCAGGCCGGTCATAGGACCGGCGGTCGGCCACCCAGATGGGACTCCCCTTTCCTATACTTAGAATATTTTTAATGAAGAAGAAAATGAAGATTCTAATGTGCTCCATGTTGATCCCTTGGCCGGCGGCCGGTCCCTTTGCCTGGAACACAAACTCGCATTTCCACTTTACACTTCTATTTTCTTTCTTAATTTTGAGATACCTATATATACCCTCTCCCTAATTTTTGTATGCAGCTTTTTATCAACTCTTAGCACAAAACCGTACAATATTTGTAATCTCTAATACTTACTAATTACTCTCTTAATTGCCCCTTAATTAAGCCTAGTTTCTCAATTCAAATAGCTAGATCTAGTTTCTCTTAGTTGAACTATCCTAGTTTTGGGTTTGTATTGAAGATTTTGGGTGAAGACATTCTTCCTATTTCATTAATGCAAGTATTGTTGGTATAACTTCTTCATCTTTTAGTGGCTTATGCAATTTATTTCAATTCAAGTTAATTATTTATTGTTTGATTGTTAGAATTCCTCTTTTCTAAAATATGATGTTCATATCCTTATTCTCATTGTTTAGCTGCTTGTTTTCCCTCAACATGAGTGAGTAGTCTCCATCTAGGGTTGAGAGGGAGCCTAAGGGAGGATTGTGTAGGAGAATTGGTTGAGAAATTAGTAGACTTGTGGTGATAATTAGAGTGTTACCCATATGCACACTAGGTATTTGATGAAACCTCTAAACGAAAGTTACACAATTTAACGAGTATTGTTTGATTATCTCTTAAGCGACGGCGGTAGAGATGATTAGACTAGTGTTTATATCAGTAATTTGAGACAAATGTGATAGCTTTGTTGAAGATTATTAGTTTTTGAGACATTGGCAATTAATTCTACTCAAACTTGTTACCCACTTGCTAATTACTTGACTAACCCATGGATCCCCCTTAGGTGAACCCTTTACCTTAGTTTTTCTTATATTGTTTACAACCTTAAAATTTTTAGCGATTTGTTGCATTTAGTAATTTTTAGTTAATCACCTCATTCAACTCTTGTTAGGCTAAAATAGGACGCGATCAAGCTTGTAGTTGACCCCTCCATCCTCGTGGATTCGACCCCTTTATACTACTTATATTGGGTTTTCCTTTGATGTGTGAATTGACGATAAATCACTCTTCATCAATGACATACCGTCTAGACCAATATCCAAATACTAACAAATGTTAAAGCAACAAAAACCAACTAATGTATACGACTCCAAAATGCTAACCGAAAGCTAAGACTCGACGTAGTGATCCCATCCTCATCCCAATGCAGCTTACGGATTACCTGTGATCATCTGCTTACCATTCCCCAATGAATCACAGCAGTTTTGTAAAACAATAACATGGTCATTACTCGTATATACCGACCAATGTACAAGACAAGCACAAGGGAAAGTGAAATCAGTGGGCCACCGCAGCGGTGACCTCAGTTGACTCAGGTTACCATCCCTGCTCCACACAAACAGGCGTCGAAATTCCATCTCACAGCAGCGAGACAAACCCGGAACATTAATGTGCACATCCCCCACGTAGCGGGATAACTACAGGGGCGAACTCGGAGTATGATCCGTCTCCCAACGCAATCACCAATCAGTAACCATAGTAACCATCGTAACAACTCAAACTCCAAACACGAACTCCATCATCATCAACATCATCATAGTCAAACAATCAACTATCACACAATATATCATAACATTAATTAGCATAAGCAAAAAGTGAGTAGGGAACCCTATCTTATTGACAACTCCGCAATCAAACAAGCAGTTACTCAAAAATCCTCTTCAATGAGGTCCCCTCCTAATCAACAATAATCATATAATCAATATTACACATAATCCATGTTCCCCCGAATTCAATTAGGATGATAACAATACATACATATCACTAACTCTAGATACTTACCAAAGCAGTCAACAAAGTAGCGAGCGATTGGATCCAGCACGAGATGATTAAGGATGCTCTTGAAGAATTAGAGAGATTTTTTCAGAGAAAATAGGGTTTTGTTGAGAAACGTAATGATAATTATGAATCCTAATTCCTCTTATTAATAATCAATTGTTCGACTAATCTTCGAAACCCGACATACTCGATCGAGTACGGCATGTACTCGGTCGAGTACAACTTATTAGGTCGAGAGCTTAACTCACGCGACCAAGTACGCAAGAACGGAATGCTATTTCAAACAACATACCAATCTACTCGGCCGAGTACCTAATCCACTCGGTCGAGAAAGGTTTACTCGGACGAGTTCATTTTAGACCGTTTCCCCTCTTTATTTTCTTATATTTCGTTGCATTTAGTTTAGTTCGGCGTCGGTTTTATCGTATTTTGGCCCCCATTCCGTGTACTCCCATATCATTTAATTCCGTCTCATTTTATAGGAAATATGTTAAGACAAAGACGAGACGGGATGAGAACCGAGAAACCGTCACAAAACTAAACACAAAGAAGAAAATAAGAAAAGAAGAAAGAGGAAGGGCGGAAGTGGAGTGCCAGCCGGTGGTGCCACCGGCTTGGACACCCACCTCCAAGAAAGAGTTGAGGAAGAAGGAGAAACCATGGCAGAGGACTCCACCCGGTCGGACCAACCGGCAGCCGGCCGGACCGGCTGGGTCACGCACATGGGAAGAAAACGGAGCAAAGGGGCATCCACCTCCAGCCGGTCAGGGCCACCGGCAGCCAGTCCGACCAGCTGGGCGTCACTTGATGAGAGGAAGAAAAGAAGAAGACGGAGGAAAGACAGAGGTGGCCAGCCGGTCCAGGCCACCGGTAGCCGGTCCGGCCGGCTGGGCCCCCTTTGTCCGCAAATCAGATTTTTGTTCTCCTTTTCTTCTTTTGACCCCCTAATCCTACCAACCTATAAATACCCCCTCCTAATTCAACCTAGACACACAACCCTAGACACAAGAACCCTAGTAGTTAATAAGAAATACGTCTCTAATTAGTACTTTAATCTTTCTTAATTAGAGATAATTACTCAATTTTCTAGTTAGTTATTGTTAGATTTAGTATTTCTCCTAGTTACTAGTGAAGATTTGGGTTGTAATTTGAAGACAAGAGGAGACTCTTATTTGATTATTAATCCAAGTTTCAATCTTTCTTACAAGTTTGGTACAATTTCTCATCTATATTTCATTAATTGTCTTCTAATTACTTGTTCTTGTTTATTTACTTAGTTTTCATGTTGAATATGCTTTCTCTTGTTTATTTCATATCAAAGTATCCATCTTTAATGCTTTTCTTCACTAGTATGAGTGAGTAGTGTTAGACTAGGGTTAGATGGGGGATTTAATGTAAGTTTATGGGTTGATTATGGTAATTGGGCATAAAGATTAAGTCTTTTGGTAGTCTACTTGTTTTGTGCACACAAGTTGTTTGTTGAAATGCTTGAATGAGTAATTTGAGTCTTTCTCATGTTTTATTGCTAGTTTGAGCGAGAGCTTAGACTTGTATTGTTGTTGTGTATGTGTGTTGGATGTTTAGGGGGAGGTTAGGGCGAGAACCCAATCGAACTTTAGACTAGGGCTCGTCTCGCATCGAGAGGTGGAGGCTTGCCCTTTAATCCGTCTGACACCGAGAGGTGGAGACATGTTTAGACTCACCTTTAGACTAGTCCTAACCCCCACCATAATTGACCTATACTTGCATTAATGAACCCATCCACCCTAGGTCCTTGTAATATTGTTTTACATCGCATCCTTGCCTTCTTGTTAGTCTAGTTTATCTTTAATCCTCTTCAACTTGCTATTTGCTAGAACTAAACTAGAATTTGATTAAACCGCCTTAGAACCATAATTACCGTCCCTTGGGTTCGACCTCCTTACCCTACTACATTAATTAGTTTGGTATTGAGTATTACAAGTATTTGTTTGATCGGGGGAGGGTGACTAACCTCGCATCAAAATGGCGTCGTTGCCGGGGACGGCGATATTGGATAAGATAGTTTAATTGGTTTTAGGCTTAGTTCACTTTTATTAGTTTGATTTTCCATTTGTCCTAGTGCATCTATTTTCATTAGGACTATTTGATCTTTCTTTAAGTGCATGAGTAGGTGTTTTATTGGACCTCTTTTCCCGCTTGATCGAGAGATTGAGAAGACTTTCCGGGCAAGAAGAAGACAAGCACTTGCTTCCTTAAGAAGATCACCACCCATTCTTACCCCCATAAATACTCCACCTCCCACAATTGAGCCTTCAACTTCATAAAAACCACCTCCCACTTTACCACCCCTCACCATACCCACAAACATTCCAATAAACACATCACCCATAAATTCACCTACTTTTTCCCAAAATTCAAACAACACCCACTCACCAAATTCCCCAATTTCACCCATTTCACCAACAAACAACCCATTCAACCTAGAGATGGCGGACCAACTTATGGGCTACTACAATAGGCCGGACCCCAACCGGTCTTGCTCGGCCATCAACTACGGAGCCATTGCTCCCAACACTTTTGAACTCCTTCATCATGTCATCTCATTCATTCAACAAGACATCTTTCATGGGTTGAAAAATGAAGATGCTCATGAGCACTTGGTAGGTTTTAAGGAGAAGGTGGGAACGATCAAGAGGAATGGAATCACCGAAGATCAAATCTTACTCATGCTATTTCCCTTCTCCTTGAAGGACAATGCAAAGAAATTGTTGAATTCCAATGAACCGGGAACTTTCACCACTTGGGCTAGCCTCTCAAAAGCCTTCATCACCAAGTTCTACCCTCGCTCAAAAACCGCAAGGATAAGACATGAAATCGAAACTTTCATGCAAAAAGGCTATGAGACATTGAGTGAAGCTTGGGAGAGGTTTCGAGATCTTCTAACCTCTTGCCCTCACCATGGTATCCCGAAATGGTTGACTACTCAAATCTTCTTTCAAACTCTAGAGCAAAGATTTCGAGACATGATAGTGGCGGCCTCCGGGGGAAATTTCGATAAGATGAACACCGCCGAAATCACGGAGATGATTCAAAATATCTCCGAGATGAAGAATAGCTATGGTTTTAGAGAGAACGAAGGTAAGAGTGAAGGGCCTAGTAGGCTTGAATTGGAGACAAAACTTAAGTTCGATGAGCTATCCAAGATGTTTGATAATTTGGGGTTGGAAAGGGGCAAGGGCAAAATTCATCATATCCAAGGGGAGAGACCTAGCCATGCTAGAGTCTACTATCTTGAGCAACCAAGGTCTCCTCCAAGGACCTATTCTCAACAACCTATTTGTGACACATGTGGTGGTGTCGGCCACACATATGACTTGTGCCCATCCTTTCCAAGAGATGACCATGTTCAACAAGATTGCTATTCTTTGCAAGATCAACCAAGGTATTCCTATCATCATCATGAAATCTCCTACCGGGCTTTTCCCAATCAAGACCCGAGGATTTCCTATGAGGGTCAACCCTTGGACCCCAAATATCAAGCTCCTCAATACCAACCACCACCTAAACCCGACTACCCAAGGTCTTACAACAACAACCAATGCCAAAATTCCGACTCTAGGAGATTTTCACAACAAAGCAACCAATCCTATGTCCCTCCTCCATTTAGAGACCAAAGAAACAACAACAACCGAAATCAACACAACAATCACAACCCTCAAAATCAACAAAATTTCCAACAACCACCCCCCTCGAATGAACAACCCAACTCTTCCATTGAACAAATTTTGAAGGGTATGGAGAATAGGGCTATGCAACGTGAGGCAAATACGGAACAAATGATCAAACTCTTGAGATCCGACATTTCTAATGTTCAAGCTCAACAAAGAAATTTTGATTCCTACTTAGCCAACCAAGAACCCATTACCGTTCAAAAAGGGGAACATGTCCTACCAATGCAAGGCTCCCACCCTAAGGATGGCCCACCACATCACCAACAATTACATGCTATCACTTTGGTGGATGAGAACAAGTTGAAAAATCCTCAAAAACCCATGAGTTCCAATGAAAAGAGGAAGTTGAAGGGTAAGATGGTGGAAGACCATTACCCTAGTGAAGATGAAATCACCCAACCTCCTCCAAATGTGACCCAAGATTACACACCTCCTTTACCTTTTCCCACCCGGCCCAAAACCGTGAGTAAAGAGAAGAAATTTGTAAAGTTTGTGGGAATGCTAAAGAAGCTTGAAGCCTCATCACCTTTCACCGAGGTGGCGAGCCAAATGCCACTTTATACCAAATTTCTTAAGGAGGTGTTGACTAACAAGAGGAGCATAACCAATGATGGGCTTGTAGCCTTGACGAGAGAGTGTAGTGCGGTGCATTTGAATAACATGCCTAAAAAACTTCAAGATCCGGGGAGCTTTTCTATACCTTGTGTGGTGGGAAACATTCCGATTTCAAGAGCTCTTTGTGATTTAGGAGCTAGTCTTAGCATCCTTCCTCTACCCCTTGCAAAAAATCTTGGCCTTGAAGAATTGAGACCCACTTCTATGACCATACAACTTGCCGATCGCTCGGTCAAATATCCTAAGGGAATTCTTGAAGATATCCCGGTCAAAGTGGGTAATATCTACATCCCCGCCGACTTTGTAGTCTTGGACATCCCCGAAAACCAACAAACCCCAATCATCCTTGGGAGACCTTTCATGGCAACCGGAGGTGTCATCATTGATGTCAAGAAAGGGCACCTCTCCTTTAATGTTGGTGAGAGCAAAATTGATTTCTCTTTGATGGAGGCTTTGTCCAAGCCGATGGTGGAAAGTGTCTACTCGATGGATATCATTGAGGACATTGTTGTCAATTTGAGAAAAGAGAAGAGCGATGGGAGTGATGACTTGTTTGGTGTTGTAGCTTCGGAGAGTTCTAGGGAGAACGAGATAGATTGTCTTATTGATGATGAAATCGAAGCATACTTGAATCTTCCAATTCCATTTGAAGGTGATCCTTGGCTCCTTGACTCTTCCTCTAGTTGGGAGAGCCAAGTTGATGAGATTGAAGAGGTCATGAGAGAAAATTGCTTGGGAAAATCGCTCCTTGATGAAGAAAATGGTGAAGTTGAGGTCTTGCTTCCTCCTTCACCTACCACTTTGAAGCCTTGTATGCCCTTGCCTCTTGATCCTCTTGAGAGGGTGAGTGTTTTCACACTCTTTACCCCTCCCGTCTACCACGATAAGCCACCCAAAATTACCAAGGGGTGTGGAGAGTTGCCATGTGAGTCTAGCTATATTTTACCAACATCTCCTACTTTATACCACGAAGAAGACGGTGAAGAGTCGATTGAGCTTGGGTTGAGTTTACCGGTGTATAATTCTTTGAGTCCCATTGTCGTTTACTTGAGCTTATTTATGGGGTTTGCTCAAGAATTTGATAAGTTGCTCCGGGCTTTGAGCAACGATGATGCAAAGCGGAGGCAAAATTGACAAGCTTCCCTTGTGGGTACGAGTAAGTGGACCACTTCACTCCCTTGAGCATATGCATTTTGATGAATTTCATTCATTCTTAGGCATTCATGAGTTGAACATTGTCCCTTACCCCACTTTGAAAATCCAAATAAAATTTCCTTGAATCCAAAGTTTTCCCCTAAGCATCCAAATGCGAGTTAATTCAAACTAGCTCTCTTCTCATATCAATAAACAAACTTGCATACATGTAGTTAGTTTGCATTTATTTTAGATTTATTTCATTTTATGCATTGTCATTTACATTTTCTTGCCATTGAAAAACTCAAAAACATGTTTTTGCATTTAGTTTGCTCTTCCCCTCCTAACTTTTGGACCATTGAGGACAATGTCCGATTTAAGTGTGGGGAGGAGATTAGTGTATATAGATTAGTATATATAGATTAATTTTGAAAATTTCAAAAATTCGAAAATTTGAAAATTTGAAAATTTTGAAAAAAAATCCTAAAAACTTGAAAAAAATCCTAAAAATTAGTTTATTTTGTATATATTGTTGTGTGCTTCCTCTTATCTCAATATATAGGTGCACCGCACATCATAAGAAGCACGAAATAGGGAAAATGAAGACGCCATGGTGAGATCTTTCCTATTCTCTTCTCCCTTATCTCTTTTTCTTCTTACTTGTTGTTTGAGGAGGACGGGATGTGTTGATGACGAAGTTGTGGATTTTGTTGATTGGCATGTGTGCCACTTGTGTGTTGTTAGGAGATAGCACTAGCTTGTGTGTCATATAGTCGGTTAGAGCATGTGCATTTAGGTTGTATATATAGATTGCATCATGGCATATATTTGCATTTAGAAAATTGTTTTTTTTATAAATTGTCTATTTGGAAAACTTGTTGAATGTGCATAATCCCTTCTAGCTACTTTTTCATTCATAAAGTGTTCATCTTAATCGTGGAATTTTGGACGCCCTAGGTTGTGCATTTCTAATGAGTTTTGACCCGTCTACTAATGCCGAGTCATGAGTTTGCACTTACTCCACCTCGACAACCCCAATTGATGTGAATATTCCGTTAGTTGAAAGAACTCTTAGGTGACCGTCTTACTATGCAACCAACCTTGATTCATTGTTCCTCCACTTCCACTTACAAAAAGGAAACAACGCAAACAAGCCAAAAATATTGAGTCAAATATCTTGTTTTCTTGTTTTCGTCGAGGAAATGCAAAACGGAACTTCTAGGAATTCTAGTGGGCTCACATCTAGGGTCCCGCTCGATGCCACTACGGTGGGGATACCCCTATTGTTGGTTCCGACCGCGTGTCCTTGACGGAAACGGTGTGCTATAATGTCAAAAATTGCAAATCAAAAATGCAGCTCAAAAAGAAAGAAAAGAAAACCAAAAGAAGAAAAAAAAAATTTGGAGAAATGAAAAATTTCCAAGCAAAAAGACTCAAATATCTTTTTCCTTTAACCTTTCTTGGATTATTCACCCTTGAGTTGCATAGTGAGACGGGACGACCCTTGTGTCTCATTTAATTAAGAGACGTGAATTCCTTATGCTATTGTGTTTAATAACGTCACGGGGATCTCATTTCCATCTTCCATTTTATCGCTCTTGACCAAGCTAATAGTAGACGGGACTCAAAATTTTCAGTAGACTTGCACCGCTAAGAGGCGAACACTTTTCCATGCTTTATGATACTAGTGGCTTATAAGGATCATGCATTCATTTAGATGGTTTTCCTCATAGATATTTTCGTCACATGGATGAGGCGTGTGATTATTCTTTTGTTAGATGCATTCTTGTCATGGTCCTACATGCTTATCATTTGGATGTATCGCAAATTGTCCGCAAGCCCCCACTTGCCTTGCAAGGGAGTACATACCTCATTGTATTTCGTTGTGAGTTGAAGGGACAGAGAAGGCCCGTTAATTGCCTTTCATCGGATTTTAGTAGTTTAACTTACCTTATTTAAATAAGGGTCTTGTTTTTTCTCACTTACTTACTCGGGGACGAGTAATGTTTAAGTGTGGGGAGGTTTGATATATGATTATTTTAGACCGTTTCCCCTCTTTATTTTCTTATATTTCGTTGCATTTAGTTTAGTTCGGCGTCGGTTTTATCGTATTTTGGCCCCCATTCCGTGTACTCCCATATCATTTAATTCTGTCTCATTTTATAGGAAATATGTTAAGACAAAGACGAGACGGGATGAGAACCGAGAAACCGTTACAAAACTAAACACAAAGAAGAAAATAAGAAAAGAAGAAAGAGGAAGGGCGGAAGTGGAGTGCCAGCCGGTGGTGCCACCGGCAGCCGGCCCACCGGCTTGGCCACCCACCTCCAAGAAAGAGCCGAGGAAGAAGGATAAACCATGGCAGAGGACTCCAGCCGGCCGGATCGGCTGGGTAACGAACATGGGAAGAAAACAGAGCAAAGGGGCAGCCACCTCCAGCCGGTCAAGGCCACCGGCAGCCGGTCCGAACGGCTGGGCGTCACTTGATGAGAGGAAGAAAAGAAGAAGACGGAGGAAAGACAGAGGTGGCCAGCCGGTCCAGGCCACCGGTAGCCGGTCCGGCCGGCTGGGCCCCCTTTGTCCGCAAATCAGATTTTTGTTCTCCTTTTCTTCTTTTGACCCCCTAATCCTACCAACCTATAAATACCCCCTCCTAATTCAACCTAGACACACAACCCTAGACACAAGAACCCTAGTAGTTAATAAGAAATACCTCTCTAGTTAGTACTTTAATCTTTCTTAATTAGCGATAATTACTCAATTTTCTAGTTAGTTATTGTTGGATTTAGTCTTTCTCCTAGTTACTAGTGAAGATTTGGGTTGTAATTTGAAGACAAGAGGAGACTCTTATTTGATTATTAATCCAAGTTTCAATCTTTCTTACAAGTTTGGTACAATTTCTCATCTTTATTTCATTAATTGTCTTCTAATTACTTATTCTTGTTTATTTACTTAGTTTTCATGTTGAATATGCTTTCTCTTGTTTATTTCATATCAAAGTATCCATCTTTAATGCTTTTCTTCACTAGTATGAGTGAGTAGTGTTAGACTAGGGTTAGATGGGGGATTTAATGTAAGTTTATGGGTTGATTATGGTAATTGGGCGTAAAGATTAAGTCTTATGGTAGTCTACTTGTTTTGTGCACACAATGTGTTTGTTGAAATGCTTGAATGAGTAATTTGAGTCTTTCTCATGTTTTATTGCTAGTTTGAGCGAGAGCTTAGACTTGTATTGTTGTTGTGTGTGTGTGTTGGATGTTTAGGAAGAGGTTAGGGCGAGAACCCAATCGAACTTTAGACTAGGGCTCGTCTCGCATCGAGAGGTGGAGGCTTGCCCTTTAATCTGTCTTACACCGAGAGGTGGAGACATGTTTAGACTCACCTTTAGACTAGTCCTAACCCCCACCATAATTGACCTATACTTGCATTAATGAACCCATCCACCCTAGTTCCTTTTAATTATTGTTTTACATCGCATCCTTGCCTTCTTGTTAGTCTAGTTTATCTTTAATCCTCTTCAACTTGCTATTTGCTAGAACTAAACTAGAATTTGATTAAACCGCCTTAGAACCATAATTACCGTCCCTTGGGTTCAACCTCCTTACCCTACTACATTAATTAGTTTGGTATTGAGTATTACAAGTATTTGTTTGATCGGGGGAGGGCGACTAACCTCGCATCACACATCAATTAGCATAAGCAAAAACTGAGTAGGGAACCCTACCTTATTGACAACTCCGCAATCAAACGAGCAGTTACTCAAAATTCCTCTTCAATGAGGTCCCCTCCTAATCAACAATAATCATATAATCAATATTCCACATAATCCCTTTTCCCCCGAATTCAATTAGGGTTATAACAATACATATATATCACAAACTCTAGATACATACCAATGCAGTCAACAAAGTAGCGAGCGATCGGATCCAGCACGAGATGATTAAGGATGCTCTTGAGGAATTAGAGAGATTTTTTGAGAGAAAATAGGGTTTTCTTGAGAAAGGTAATGATAATTATGAATCCTAATTCCTCTTATTAATAATCAATTGTCCGACTAATCTTCGAAACCCGACATACTCGATCGAGTACGGCATGTACTCGGTCGAGTACAACTTATTAGGTCGAGAGCTTAACTTACGCGACCAAGTACGCAAGAACGGAATGCTATTTCAAACAACAGACCAATCTACTCGGCCGAGTACCTAATCCACTCGGTCGAGTAAGGTTTACTCAGACGAGTTCTAAGTACACAGAAATACAGTGTATTACAGTCTTCCCTTCTTCAAAACGAACTTCGTCCTCGAAGTTCACAACTCATACCCCTACCACACAAATACCTTAACCAACAACCAACATAAGACCCAACAACAACACATGACACATATCATGTATGATCACAAATACCTCAACAAACAACCAACATAAGACCCAACAACAACACATGACACATATCATGTATGATCACAAAACTAACAACGACACATATCACTGCATGTATCACACTACCCATCCTAGACACTAACATTAACATAAGCTAACAAAATGCAACTATCTCCTTCCCCCCTTAAAGAACATGGTTACGCCCTCATAACCAAACATATCTCCGCAAATAGATGCGGGTATCTCTCCCTCATCGCAGCTTCAGGATCCTAAGTTGCTTCCTCTACGTTATGGTCAGACAATAACACCTTCAGTAGCGTCGTCTCTCCATTCCTGGTCTTACGCACCTTCTGGTCCAAGATCTCATTTGTCACCTCAACATAGGTGAGTGCCTCATCCAGCTATATGGTCTCAGTCTCAAGAACATGAGACGGGTCACTCACATACTTCGTCAACTGGGACATATGAAACACATTATGGACCCGGTCAACAGCATGTGGTAAGGCCAAACGATAAGCCACGTCTCCAACCCAATCTAAAATCTCATAGGGACCTATGAACTTCTGGCTCAACTTGCCTTTCTTCCCGAATCTCATCACCCCACGCATAGGTGACACCTTCAAAAGGACTTTCTCACCCACCTGGAACTCAATATCCTATTGATGAAGATTTGCATAACTCTTCTGACAATCCTGCGCTGCTTTCATCTTCTGGCGATGGCGAATCAGTTTCACTTGCTCGATCATATCCTGAACCATCTGGGGTCCAAGAACTACCGCCTCAGAACTATCATCCTAACAAACCGGACTCATGCATCTCCTCCTATACAAGGCCTAAAAAGGAATCATTCCAATACTTGAGTGATAGATCTTATTGTAAGAGAACTCTATCAAATCTAGCTTATCCTCCCAACTCCTACCAAAGGATAGAACACAAGCCCTCAACATATCCTCTAAGGTCTTGATTATCCTCTCTGTCTGGCCATCCGCCGCAGGATGAAAGGTTGTACTCATCTTCAATGTCGTTCCCATAAGCTCTTGCAGTTCCTTCCAAAATCTAGAAATGAATCTTACATCACGGTCCCATACTATATCAATGGGTACCTCATGAAGCTTCACCACATGCTTCATATAGGCCAAAGCTAGCTCGATCTTGCTCCAAGTATCCTTCATAGGTACGAAATAGGCTGACTTGGTCAACCGATCCACGTTCACCCAAATCACGTTATTCCTCCTCTGCAATCTTGGAAGTCCCGCCACAAAATCCATGGATATAGACTCCCATTTCCACTCCGGCACCTCTAAGGACTGAATCTTACCATGCGGTCTCCTTTGCTCCCCTTTGACTCGCTGGCATGTCAAACATCTCGCAATAAAGTCAGCTACCTATTTCTTCATCCCCGGCCACCATAAAGTCTTCTTTAGATCTTTGTATAACTTATCCCCACCTAGATGAACCAAATAAGGAGTAAAATGAGCCTCGGTTAAAATCACCCTCTTCAGCTCTGGATCGTTCGGCACACACCATCGGCCCTCAAATCTCACACTCCCATCAGTATGAATTGAAAATCTAGGAGTGGTAGCCTCCTCTACTCCCTTCTTCCACAACTGAATCTTTGGATCCTTTAACTTCTTGCTCTTAATATCATCATATAAGCCTGGTTCGATCATCAAGTTACTAATAGCATCTCCCTTCCGAATCACATGGATCCCTATCTTCGCTACCTCGTCCGCAACCACATCAAAGACATCGCAGTGTACAAGGAATGTACACTCTTCCGACTCAAAGCATCAGCAACCACATTCGCCTCTCCCTCTTGGTAGATGATCACCATATCATAGTCCCCAATCAGCTTCATCCACCGCCGCTGCCTCATATTCAATTCCTTATGGGTATAGATGTACTTCAGACTCTTATGGTCTGAGAACACCTTAAATATAGCACCATAAAAATAGTGCCTCCAAATCTCCAGCGCGAACTCCACCGCACCCAACTCTAGATCGTGAGTACGGTAATTCTCCTAATAAGGCTTCCGCTACCTCGACGCATAAGCGATCACTTTCCCATTCTGCATCATCATACATCCTAAGCCAGACTTCGATGCATCCGTATACACCTCAAAATTCTCACTCCCCTCAGGTAACGCCAAAACAGGAGCCGTAGTCAAACACTCTTTTAAGGTTTGGAACGCGGTCTCTCAGCTCTCGCTCCCGCAAAACTTATTCTCCTTCCTCATCAACGCCCTCATAGGTCTAGCTATCCTCGATAAGTCTTTCACAAACCTCTTGTAGTACCCAGACAAACCCAGAAAGATTCTCATCTCTGCCACGTTCTTTGGTGCCTCCCACTAAGACACCGCCTTGATCGTACTCGGATCCACCATTACCAATTCGTTATATATCACATGCCCCAAGAATGCCACCTTCTCTACCTAGAACTCGCATTTAGACAATTTGGCATACAACTGGTTGTCTCTCAAGGTGTGCAACACGATCCTTAGATGCTCCGCATGCTCCTTCTTAGTCTTATAATAGACAAAGATGTCGTCAATGAATACCACCACAAACATGTCCAACTATGGACTGAAGATCCGTTTCAAAAGGTCCGTGAATACCGCTGGTGCATTAGTCAACCCGAACGGCATCACCACAAACTCATAATGCACATACCTCGAACGAAACGCCGTCTTCGGAATGTCACTATCCCTTATCCTTAGCTGATCACACCCCTACCTCAAATTTATCTTCGAAAACACCCCAGCTTTACTCAATTGGTCAAACATATCATCAATCCTAGGTAATGGATACCTATTCTTTATTGTAACATAGTTCAGCTCACGGTAATCAATGCATAGCTGTAAGCTACCATCCTTCTTCTTCACAAATAAAACTGGCAGTCCCCACGACGATACACTAGGTGTAATGTACCCCTTGTCCAGTAACTGGCTCAGCTGTTTCTTTAACTCTTCAAGCTCCTTCGGACCCATGAGATACTGGGCCTTAGAAATTGGTCCCGTACCCGGCTTCAACTCCAAGCTAAAATCCACATCTCTCTTCGGAGGTAATCCCGGTATCTCATCCAAAAAAACATCATCGAACTCCCTCTCTACCTCAATCTGGTCTGCAATCGGCTCCTCAATTTTGGTATCTCTCAGATGACATAAAATCATAGGGTAGCCCTTCCTCAGGTAGGTCTTCAGTGTAATGGCCGCTATCAGCTTCACGTTAGGTTTCACCACGAATCCTCGGTATAACACTCTATCTCCTTTCGGAACTCTTAAGGACAACTTTTTCTAATGACAATCTATATTAGCTTTATACCTACCCAACCAATCCATCCCAACAATGACCTCAAATCCGTCTAAAAGGAATTCAAACAAATCAACAGGAAAGTCCACCTCCCCCACAATCATGGACACCCTTCTAAAAAACTTATTACAGGATACAGACTCTCCAGAAGGTATAAATACCTCATCATTTAGAGACTCACTACTTCCCAATCCCAACAATACAACATGACTCTTTGAAATAAAAGAACGGGACGCCCTCGAATCGAATAAGACAAAAGAAGGAACATTGTTAACAAGAAATGTACCAGTAAAAACTTGCGCGTCTGCCTCTGCCGCTTGCTTGTCCATCATGAACAGTTTACCACTGTTCTTCTAGCCTCCCCCTTGCACTGTCCTCGCAGATGCCACAGTCTTCGAAGCTGAACTCTGGTTCCCTCCATAGTTGTTGTTTTTCTGCC
Source organism: Heliosperma pusillum (assembly GCA_022085475.1). NCBI lineage: Eukaryota > Viridiplantae > Streptophyta > Magnoliopsida > Caryophyllales > Caryophyllaceae > Heliosperma > Heliosperma pusillum. The sequence goes on from JAIUZE010075371.1 coordinate 24,972, forward strand.
TCTTATCCCCCCCCCCCCCCCCTCATTGCGGTTGTAGCCACCGCCGGTCCCACTCTGGTTCCCCTACCGGTTCCATGAACCCGCATGCCGGTTACTAGCCATGCTATGAGAATAGCTCCGCTGGAATGAGGGTCGGTAACCCCCACTTCCTACTGATGATGGACACTCGAACTCCTTGTGGCCCACACTGCCACAACCAAAACACTTCAATCCAGAAGTCTCACTAGCAGCCGTACCGCCATTCCATCTAGACTGTTGTCCCCCTCGATAGCCACCACCACTAGAATAGGATTTGGCCTGAGAATAATTACCCCTCTTGTAGGTAGAGTTGCCTCCACCCTCGCTGGTTGCCTTCGTCTTGCCACTCTCCTTTGCCTTCTTAGCCTCTTTTTGCATCGCTGCCAATCTCTCAGCCTACCCCGCCTTTTCATGGGCCTCCTTAAGGTCAGAAGCGACCGCCACTGGTAGCTTGTTAATAACCCTAAAGACCAACCCCTTCAAGAACCTATCAGACAAAGACTTTTGACTCCATTGCATATCATCGGTATAGCTTGCCAGCTCCGTCAACTTGTTGTACTAAACTGTCACGGACATCTCTTCAGTCATTCGAAAGGTCTCGAATTCGGACCTCATCTTCCCCCTCATATGCTCGGGAAGAAACTCCAGCCTCATCTATGTCTTGAAGTCTCTCCAAGGAATCGCCTCCTCCCCTTCACCCACCTAATCCCTCATAGCGACTCTCTCCATGAAGCACCACTTTCCCGCGTGACCCCTCAAGTAGAACGAGGCTAGCTCCACACACAGATTCGCTGGACAGTCGACGACCTCGAAACTCTCCATCTCACGGTGCCAGTCATCTAGCAGATGCGGCACACTGGTACCCTCATAAGTAGTGGGTCGGTGATGGGCGATAGCAGTGCTTATGGTAGTAGCATTCACTACCACCTCCCGGTTGCTCCTTTTATTTTTTAAGGGCCTCAGTAAGCGCCTTATTCTGCTCTAATAGTCTGGCGACTTCTTCGGCGCTAAACTCTAAGGTTGCAGCTGACGCACTAGATCTTGTTGCAGGCATGATAACTTCAATAAGAATGACAAACGTAAGCACAAGCCTACGGCGGAAATAGGACAACGGTCCTGACATAACCATACTCAGTCGAGTGCAACAAGCCACTCGGCCGAGTCAAGCTCACTCGATCGGGTACTATATATACTCAGTCGAATACACTAAACACATAATCAAACGTAAACATACAGGGATTTCCACTCGATCGACTCCAAGGTGGCACTCGGTCGAGTCACACACACTCGATCAAGTGTCAACATACACTCGGTCGAGTGACCAAAAACAGTATTGGTCCAGAATATACAGGGAACTCAGCTCGGTCGAGTTACAACTACTCGGCCGAGTGACACTATGCGCTCGGTCGAGTCACAACTTTCAGCATTTAAAATTCCACCTCATACCCCCACACTCGATCAACTGTCAAGGGTACTCGATCGAGTAGCCCATACTCGGTGGAGTCATGCAAGATTACAGCCCCCGTACAGCAGTTATGACACATTTACAAGCATAAGCATGTTTAACAGTAAAATTTCACATTCTCAAGCGTATAGCCAACTTTATGTAGATATCACTTTCACATTTCATGCCATCTCTCATGTGACAACCCTCGCGAAAGCGGAAATAAAACATAACAAGCATGTGAATTATAAAGCGGAAAATACGGTGTTTTTAAAACTTTTTACATGCAAGATAGAAATACGAGGAATGTCAATAATTACAAACCAAATACAAAATACTACAAGAGACGTAGTCTCTCAAAATGTTAACAAAAGACAAAGTTATTTAGCAACTAGCTAAGAAACGTCTAGGGGTGAATCATCCAGGGACAACGCCCGCTAGCTCACACCCGAACCCAAAATACCAGAAGCAAAAAGCCATCCAATCAAGCAACCTGTTCATCCATGAAAAACATGAACGCCACAGTCAGTGGGGAGTAACTCCGGGTTCTCCCAGCCATATCACATTAAACGTACAAAAAAGGAAATACAAAAGTAGAAGCATGCATATATAGATATATATGTGAAATACGATAAGGATAGATAGGCAATTCAATATATATGAGATAAGAGCTCATGAAGTACCAATCCGTAACCATCATGCTATAGATAGACTCGGGGAAGACACTCTTAGGCAACCGAATACGCTCACTAGGGCTTGCATCTCACCGTTAGCGGTATAAGTTTGATAAGATTGAGACTCGACAAACAAACCATGCCAAGTCACCCAATGATCACGAATAATCAATCATGTAATCATCCATCCAAACATACCAATACGATGACGACATCTCTCACGGTAAATGAAACGCACTAGCACCGTGTACATGGCAAGTATGATTAAAAGGCATCCACGGGATAAGACATTTACCTGAACGCATACACGATGCTACATTTCGTATATGTAGACTAATTTCCTCCTGGTAGCACGACGATATAAATATCCGGTCCTAGTCTAAACCTGGCCAGACTCTCGGAATAAAGGTTTTCCGATTCGACATGCGATGACATTTCGCATCCAAGACTCGGTCAATCATAGCCGCCGAGTACCCCAAATTCGGTCGACATTCACGAAAGAGGCGGAAAAGAGCACAAGCCTCATAACAAGCGGTACGCTACATGCAAATGACACCACCTCGCAAGTACACAACATTTGACGGGCGGGTCGCCGGGTCGATCAACGCAAAGCGTTCGCCTCCCAACAACGTCGTCGTATGCCCACTAACACATGCAATTAAGCAGTAAGGATACATCCCCATTCCGACATTCCAGCCTTACGAACGTGGAGGTAGCTAAGGGAATGAGAGTACAAAGCACATAGAAAATTAGTGCTCAAACCGTAACATTTGTAAAAACGACTCAAAGTGGGATATATGAAAAATTGTCACCAAGCATGAGAATAGGGCATTATATAAATGTAACTATGATAAACATGAATCAATGCATGATACATAAGCATTAGACCAAGTTTAAGAAGCATAATAAATAAGAAATATAAATCTTATCTCAAAACAACAAGTTTGGAAAATAACTAAAACAAGGGTCCACTTCAAACGGTCATAACTAGAGTTCTAGAAATGAAAATGCATAAATTCCAAAAGGAGGTGATAGGTTATCCTCTTAAGGTTCCAACGGTAGGTTACAAGCCCAAAACAAGCAAGTAACAAAGGAGATATGATCATTTTACGAAAAGGCGTCAGTGCAGTAAAACTGCAGTCGTCACGACTGTGACTTACATTTCACGGTCGTGAAACTGTCTGTTACGCAAGGGTATTTGGTCAGCCACTCATCTCACGCTCGTGACATGAGTTTCACGACCGTGACTTGGGTCAAGACATCTCCATTTTGTTCTAAACTCATCCATCATCAACTATTATCATAAATCATCAATTCTCATATCAATTCTCAACAAACAACAAGTATCATCATCAACACAATTTCTAAGCTTACTAGTCATATTCTAAATACGATTGCTAACATGGAAAACACGTAAAACACGTAAATGATATCGAGTAACCCTTCACCGTTACCTTTATGCGTCTTTAAACAATTTCTAAGCCTTCCTCCACTAGATAGTAATCTTTGTCGGGGTCTAGAAAGTCTCCACCTAAACAAAGACGACAAAAGATGAATATAATTCACCTTTGAGAAAGACGGATAAATTGAAAAGCGAGAAAGACGGTAATTTTATTACCAATACGGATAGAGGAAGATGAGAGGGAAGGAATAAGACGAACCTTAGTGAATTTAAGCGAGTAACGAAGGAGTAGCGATGATTCTAAGATGGATCAAATATGGAGGCTAGGGATTTGGGGTTTCTTGGTGAGGAAGAAGAAGAAGTTTGAGTTGTGAGGGAGTTAGGTTATGAGGGAGTATAGGAAGGAGTAAAAGGAAAAAGTCAAGGAAAAGTCAATGACGTCTTAAGACGTGATTCACTTGAAATCTCGCGTAAAATCCAAATACGGACTCGGAAATTCTAAATTCGACACGGAAAATTTAATTCTAAACTAAAACTAAATTTCGCTGAAAAGTATCCGTAAAATATTTTTACTATAAAAATAGGGTACATTTGCGGGTGTTACAATCATCCACCTTTTAAAAAGTTTCGTCCTCGAAACTTGAGAGTAGAAAACAAAAGTATCAAGGACAAGAATCGGTTTTAAGAATTAACAAGAAAAATTTTACAAGGGAAACATTTATGAAACGAGGTTCTTCTCGAAAACGGTTTAAGGAGAATTTTCATAAGTGTGAAACTTTACTTACGGATCTCAAGAGTGCCCGTCGCGAACGAGAACTCTAATTATCCAGATCAAATCAATGTCGAAATAGTGAAATCGAAAATCAAACAAGTGTTAGTAAGTGCAGGACTAGTCACCAGCCGTCTCCAATAACAAGTCCAAACATCCAACCAAACACAAAATCCAAATATAAAAGGGAAAGAAATCTATTTTCTCCAAAAAGAGGGTACACAAACCATCTTTAGACTTCTTTTAAACGTTAAATTAGAAATATAATATGGAAATTTGAAAGTTTTATCAAAGATAAAATCAAATAACAAGACATTACACGTACATAGAGCGACTCGCACAATTCACACACAAGTCAGGGTAACAAAATATATACAAAACACGCAAAAACGAAACAAATCGAACTCTCTGGGATAGGAAGATCACGATAAAATCGGTACGAAGATCTACAAGAATTCGATAGTACTAACTCTACTAATACTCTAATCCTCAAGAGGATGTAATTTACCCAAGTTACACCTCAACATTTTCAATCATTAGATTTCTACTGAAATCCTTCATAACCACGAGACCTCAAGTCATCAACCTAACCATTCAAACCTAATTAGCATCGACTAGGGTCCATAGATTGTAATCTGCAGGAGATGTAACACCCCGTAATTTGAAAGACCGAAATTATATTTGAAAAGTAATAAATTTAATTTATTTTAATTTATTGCGATTTATTTGAATTTATGATAATTTAATATAATTATTTTGAATTTATTTGGAATTAAAGAGTAGGTTATACGGTTTAAACCCGAACGTCATTTAACTATTCCCGAGTCAACTTAAGTCCCGAAACAAACCCAAAACCCGACTCCTACATGTGCCACACGCCCCAAGGCACCTTTTTCCTCATTTTTGGGCTTTTGATTACTTTAGATTAAACTAATACAAATATGTAAGATATTTGTAACTTTATCGATCTGTCAACTTAAATTCTGCAACAAATCGCTTAAACCCGGACCCGATTTCTTCCTCTTCCACACGCCTCTCCCTCTTGTCCCTTAGGATTAGATATTTTCATTTCTTTTGATTAAACTAACATAATATCTAATAATATCTAGATATTTACCATAATATCTAAGATATTTATAAAACCCAAGTCAATCCCGTAACAACAAGTTCAAAACCCGACTCCCGTTAATCCCCTATATTACAAGGTCCAACCTCCCCTCTTACTCACTAACTCTCTTTCTATTTTACATTAAATCAACTTAATATCTACTTAATACCTTCTTTAATATAATCACAATTGTTCTTGGTGTTCTTGATCGTTCTTGAGCAAAATCGTCACAAAACCTTCGTTACTTGGCCAAATCCGTTCTAAATTATATTTCTAGAGTCTCCTCTACGCTCTTCATCTCCGTGTACGTTTCATTTTCAATTCCGACAAAATCGTTTTCAACACTTTAATTGTTGAAATCAAGTTTTAATACGAATAATGTTATTTTTGTCATTTCTTATAGGAGAAGATTATGAAGACGAGTTTGGTGACTCGTATATTTTAGAAGACGATTAGTAGACGGGTTTTTAGTTCTTATTTTGGTGCTACATGGTTTTGTGCTAGCGAAGGTAACGATTACCGAGTTACTCGACGAATTAATGTCACATATGTTTTTGTTGTTGTTTTTGTTATTTACGGTTTTAAGTAGTAACATGCTAGGTTGTTATTGTTATTAAGTTTTATGAGTTTTTAACATATTTTATGTTTTTGACATGTTGGATGATTTGTTCATAAGTATAATTTTAGTATGAATGATGGTTGATTTGGTTGTTAAAATGGATGGTTGTTAATTAAAACATGTTAGAAATAAATTTGGATTGTTGTTGGTGGTGGCCGTGTGTGGTGGCTATTTTGGTGGCCGAGAAACAGACCCGGTTCAGGCCGGTTCAGACCCGGTTCAGGCCCGGTCCAGGCCCGGCAGATCCGGTCTAGGTTGGCCCGTTATTTGGCCCTTTGGGCTTGTGTCGATACTTGATTGTTTTGTTGTTGTTTTGACGGGTTTTAAATATGTTAAGCATGCGGGAAATATTAAGAAACGATTTTAGAAATGGTTGACCAAAACAGGCCCAAACCAGCCCGTGGGCCCAGTCCAGGCCCGGTCCAGCCCATGACCGTGAGCCCTCCTTTGGGCTTGTGACGGTTTTTGAGTTTAGTGTTATTATTATATCATGTTTTGTAATATTTAGCAAGTGGGAAATTTTAATAAGTAAATTAATTAATTAAACGGTTTTCATAATATTATTATTTCTCACATGTTAGAAATTATAGCATGAGATTGTAGTTTAATTTGATATCCCTTAAGTCAAGCGGGTTTCGTAAGAATTAATAATTCACATGTTAGCAATTAGAATAAAATAGCATGAAATGAATATGATGTTCTTATGTTCAAGCCTAAATGGCTAAGACTCTGTTTCTAGCCGGCTTGACCAAACGGGTTTGGTCAAACTATGATCTAGTCAGCCCCGTTTTGACTGATGACCCGTCGCGGGACTCGGGTCGGGGATTTGTCTTCAGGTAAGGTTTTATTTAATGAATGAATGAATGAGCCTTAGTAGATATGAGGCGATATGATATTTGAATATGATTTATATGCAATTAGTCACATGATAGGAAGTTTTTCCCGTGACTGTTTAATTGTATGATATATGTCGTGTTGACTAAGTACCCATAGAGAATTATGATTATATGGCGTGTTGACCATTCTAATTCTAGATGAGTACCTTGGACCATGACATTGATAGACCTTACTATCTTTAACGAGCATATGGAGTTCACTGCTTGATAGCTTTTGTGTCACTGGCCTGGGATTATGATACCAAGCCGGGGCATGGCTGCCTAATTGCTTCCACTTTGGGAATGGAGCCAGCTTAAGTACTAGCCAACCCTTTGGTGGATCTCCTTAGGGTACTCATGTGGTTTTATCATGAGTCTTGGGTGCGGTGGTTTTATCCGCATTTCGCTAGGTCTGATCAGTTTAGGATTAGGGTTGAGTTGTATCTTAGCCATGTTTTAAATGTAACCGCTGAGCTAAAATACTAGCTTTCCTACCTTGTGGTATAGCCTCGAGTTACAGAAGTCGACTATTGACTGTGCTAAGAACTTATGCCTGTTTCTAGACGTATTGGTCTTTCATGTTTGATGATTCTATGAATCTTAGAAGGTGAGATGCAAGCCGGCTAAGGTTGATAGAGTTTGGATTACCGGTTGTTAACTGATTCAAATGATAGTTGCATGAGTAGCTTAGCCGTCTTGCATAGGATATGTTAGTTATTTGTTTCAGAACATGAAAAGCATATCGTATATGTTAAGGCTTTGTATTTTCCATATACATCTCTTTTATGTTATTCATGTTTTATTAAACTCGACATTTCGTGGCTGGGAGAACTCGGAGTTACTCCCCACTGACTGTGGCTTCCGTGTTTATATTTAATGCGGTTGGCAGGTTTGTGATGCATACTTGGGTACATTGACGAGCTAGCGAGTGAAGTATTACCTTGGACCTATATTCGGTTCTTAGGATTGTATATTATTATACACTCTTTTATTTCCGTATTTATACGGGAGATATGTCTCCCGTTTTAGATACTTCTTATGTATAATATTATTTCCTTTTTGTTATGAACCTTTTTCTTTAAGACACCTTTGTTATGATGAATATATTTAATGGTAGGTTCCGGTTTTAAATTTTACCGATTTTCACTAAAGTGAACCTATTAAAAACGTATTCTCATCTTTTATTTATTTAAATTACTTGTTTATCTTTCCGCAAATTCGAGGGTGTCACACATGGTCCACCTCAAGACGGTAGGTACAAACAAACATAACATCACTCAACACAATCAACAAACAAGTTAGATTCTAACAAACATCAAGCACACTAAAGACTACCAACTTAGGTCCTTAAGACTACCCATCTCTTATTCATTATTTTAAGTTCAAGTTATACTTTAAGTTTAGGGTTCACTTGTGTGCGTCGGGAGCGTCATAGACTCTGATACCAACTGTGACAATCCTCGCGATAGCGGAAATAAAACATAACAAGCATGCAATTTATATAGCGGAAAATACGATATTTTTGAAACTTTTTACATGCCAAAAGAAGCGTACGAGGAATGTCAATAAATACCAACTAAAGTATAAAATACTACAAAGAGACATGGTCTCTCAAAACGTGATCAAACATAAAATTTGTTTAGTAAACTAGCTAAGAACGTCTATGGGTGAATCGTCAAGTCCAACGCTCGCTAGCTCAAACCCGAACACAAAAACAAGCAAAATCCAGCCAAGCAACATGTTCATTCATGAAAGATGAACGCCACACTCACTGGGGAGTAACTCCGGGTTCTCCCAGCCTAATCACAAATAACATACTTAAACGGTAATAAACATGTAGAAACATACTTATATAAATATGTGAATTACGAGAAGTATAAATAAGCATTTCAATATATTAAGGTATAGGCGCATGAAGTACAAAACGGTAAGCATCAGATTATAGACAGACTCGGGGAAAACACCGTTAGGCAACTATATACTCACTAGGGCTTACATCTCACCGTTAGTGGCATATATTTGATAAGATAGAGACTCGATATATAAACCACGCCAAGTCATCCAACGGTCACAAATAATCAGCACATAAACATCCATCCAAACATACGAATGTGGTACCATAATCTCTCACGGTTAATGACACACACTAGCACCATGTACATAACAAGTATGATCAATACACGTCCACGGGACAAACATTTCCCTGAACCATACACAATAAACATTTCGTAAATGAAAGACTCATTTCCTTCCGGTAGGCCGACGATAATAATATGATCCTAGTCTAAACCTGGCCAGACGCTCGGAATAAACATGTTCCGATTCGACATGCGATACACATTTCGCATCCAAGACTCGGTCAAACACAGAAGCCGAGTACCCCAAGTTCGGTCACAACTACACGAGAGAGGTGGAATGAGCAGAAGGATCATAATCAAGCGGTATGCTACATGCAATGACACCACCTTGCAAGGATACGACATTTGACGACCGGGTCGATCAACGTATTGCGTTCGCCTCCCAACAATGTTGTCATATCCCAACTAAAACATGCATACAAGCATTAAGGATACACCTCCTCGTTTCGACATTCCAGTCTAACGAGCAAGGAGGTATAGCTGGGGAATGAGAGTTCATAGCACTTAACGATTAGTGCTCAAATCAAAACATAGGTAAAACCGACTCAAAGGGGAACATATCAAAAACCGTCACGAAACATGCGATATAAGCGAATGGGATATCATATGTTCTAAACATGAATATTTAAAGCTATTACGTAAATTTATACACCAAAATGAACCGTACAAACAATTATAAATGAGAACATAAGGAAGAAATAGAAGAAGAACTCAGGGGGGTGCCAGCCGGTCAAGGGACCGGCCGTCGGCTACCTGGCTGGCACTTCAGCAATATTAAAAAACCATTAAAATACAGGGATGTCCCAGTCGGTCAAGGGACCGGCCGCCGGCTACCCGGCTGGGAGCATATGCCAAAGAGAGAAAGGAAGGAAAAGATGGGGGGTATCCCGGCCGGTCGGCTGACCGGCGGCTTGTCGGCCGGCTGGGAATTACACAATACCCAAAATTCTCGAAAAATGTCAGCCGAGTTCCCAGCCGGTCGGCTAACCAACGGCCGGTCGGCCGACTGGGACTACATATGATGTGCGTATTCCATATGCACATTTGCCTACACATTTACCCCATTTGTGCATCATAGGTAGCTCCTTTGAGCTCTTTTCTAGTCGTATTCCTCTCGTTTGCTACTTTGGTATGTTTCATGTCTATTTTGCAGAGTTCACGCCCTTTATGGGTGATTTGAAAGCATTTTGGCTAAACACGAGGAATAAAGGATCAAGAACCAACCTTTCACCAACTCACGCAATCGATTCTGGATGAAAAGGAAGTAAAACAAGGCTCAAATACATGTCATACCGATTGGGCCAGCTATAATGAAGAAGCAACATCGAGCTCAAACAAATCAAGATTATGATTTGAGACCCTCCTCCACTAGGGTCATCTTTGAGAGACCATATCTTGAGTTCTAGACATTGGAACGAGGCGATTCAAGTTTCCACGGAAAGATCTTATTCTTATCTTCGAAACGCAACCAAAAACGCCTCATTTGACCAAGTAACGAAGAAATGGCGGGCGTTTGAAGTTCAGTGCGCTGTGCAGGAATTCTCACCGATCGACCTCCTGCCTTTGACGATCGGTTTATACTCTTCACTGATCGGTGGTGGGGTTGTAACACCAAGAACGATCGGTAAGGTGCTTAGACCGATCGGTGGAAGTGTTAGCATGATCATTGGACACCCTCAAGACCCAAGAACGATCGGTGAAGCACCAATGCCGATCGGATGGAGCAACCAAGACCAAAAGATGAGTCCAATTAGCATGATGTCGATCGGCCCATCACTTATGCCGATCGGTGCCTTCACCAAAGATCCATGATTGAGCTCAAGACTCTAAGGTCCAACATGGACCGATCCAATACGCAAGCCCAGCTTCAGCTACAGGCCCAAGACTCAATTCTGGAGGCCAAAAACCTAACCCTAGACCTAAAGGAGGGTTATAAGTGGGAGAAGCAGCGGATCTCGAGAGGGGATCTCACGACGGCAGCACAGATCCCTTGTCACGGATCTAAAGCAATTTCCCATTTTTCATTTATGTAATTCCTTTTCATTTAGAAGTAATTTCGTTTTCGTTTTCGATCATTTACAACACTATACCGATCGGCATAGCCTTATACTGATCGACATCCTCCTTGGTTTTACCCTAATTCAGGTTCTGATTCAGTTTTATTTCGTTTTCTGTCATTTTCGTTCATGTTTGTACGTTTCTCGACCATGAATCTTGCCATACCATCCTGTGTCTTCTTGTTTTGCTTAATATCTATCACCATGAGTAGCTAATCTGCATGCTAGGGCTAGGGTGAACTATTGTGGATCCGGGATTTGGGAGTTCCAATTAAACCGTTTATGCATCTGAACCTATGTTTGATTTAACTGTCGTTTGACTGACCTAGGACGCTAGGTTATCATTTGTTTAGTGTTTTTCCCCTGAGACTAGCCAAGTGATTGGGAAAATAGACCTGACACCGATCGTGGGAAGCCCTTCACCGATCGGTGGACACATAGGATAGTGATTTCTGTGAGACCGGACCAGTTATCAGAGTCGCTAGGGGTGGTTAGGAGGCCGGACAAGCAACTTTCTGACCCTTTAGGCTGTTTAGACCTTGGCTGACCTATCCCGTTGATACATAGTGATCCTGTTTCTGCCCTAGTTTTATATTGCATTTTGATTATTGCTTTTGTTTGTTATCCCTCTTTCTCAACCTCTCAAGCTATTAAAACCTGTTACTTGGCAGAACTGAACTTGACCCTAGATTTGATTAGATACATCACGCCTCCCTGTGATCGACCCGGACTTATCACTAGCTGCCCTAGTTAGTTTTAGTTTGGACCTATAAATTATTGTTTGATATCGGATTTATAACGACATAAATCTCGCTTATCAACATACCCACGAAAATCATCAAACAACACTAATAATCATCAACAATTATCGACAACTATCAACAATCATCAACAACTATCAACAATCATCAACAATTATCAACGCACATAAATTCTAAAGATACTCATCCAATTCTAACCATATTCACTAATATCAAACCACATTAAATGCCTAATAATTGTCACTAGACATTTAGTAAACATCAACTAAAGCATTAAAACATGTATTGATATCGAGTAACCCTTCACCGTTACCTTTGTGCGTCTTCAGTTGCCTTCTAGGTCTTCCTCCACGAGGTAATAATCCTTGTCGGGGTCTTGAAGGTCTCTACCTACACAAGGACACCAAAAGATGAATACAATTCACCTCTGAGAAAGATGGAAAAATTGAAAACGAGAAAGACAGTAATTTTATTACCACACAAGGTAGAGGAGGATAAGAGAGGAATATTATGATGAAAATAAGGAGATTTGGGTGAGGAATGAATGAGTAGTGATGAACTTGAGTTGATCCCAAAAATGATGGTTAGGGTTTTGGTGGTTTTGTGAGGGTGAATAGGATGAGTGGAAAAATGGGGAAAAAGGGTTATATAAGGGTGAGTGGAGAAATATGGGAAAAAAGCCCAAAATGTGGCTTAAGGCGTAACCCACACGAAATTCCGAGTAGAGTCCGAATACGGACTCGTATTTGATAAATTAGACAAGAAAGACTAAGTTCTAATCTAAATCTAAAATTACGCTAATTCATAATAATATAATATTATTAAAATAAAATAGGGTACAATTGCGGGTGTTACAGAACACCTATCTAGAAAACAATAGTATGCCTTCCACGCAAGCCTCTCAAGCATTGATGTGAGGAATGGTAATGTAAAATGGTCCTTAAGGGTCACCGCGTTGAGGCGGCGGTAATTTATACAAACTCTCCACCCAGTTTGAAGCAGAGTGGGGAACACATTCCCACAACTATCCTCCGTTAACGTACATCTTCATTTTAAAGGTACCACTTGGGTTGGACTATCCTATTAAGAGTTCGATATGGGAAAGATATTTCCCATTTGAAGCAACTTAATTACCTCTTCCTTTACAACTTCGACCATTGGAGGGTTTAGTTTCTGTTGTGGTTGTTTGACCGGCTTCAACCCTTCCTCTATTCTAATCTTATCCATGCACGTGCTTAGACTTATACCATTCTAATCGGCAATGCTCCATCCAAATTATTCTTGGTGATCCTTGAGCATCGAAACCAACTTCCTCTCGTGTTCTTCCTCAAGCTCATTAGATATATCAATGGTAGAATGATTTCCGCCCCTAGGAAGATATTCCAGGTGGGTCGGGAGTTCTTTGAGTTTAGGAATGGTCCGGGTGGTATTTGGATGGAGGGAATTAGTTTGGAATGGTCGGCATCAAGTGGTAAAAAGTGATTGGTGTAGTTAGATGTTTCCAAAAAAAGGTGTTATTCTAAGTTTCTTAAACTCAATATTAGATATTTCTAATATCATTTTATGAAAAGTTTACTCTTAGACTATGTAGATCTTATGCATGCATAACAAAAGGTTAAAGAAAGAACAATTTCTTACATTGTGTATGAAGGAAATGGGCACAATAATTGAACTCCTTTCAACTATTGTTCTTAAGCTATAAATCCAGGGACGAAATCCTAGTTTCAAAGTAGAAACTCTCCAATAAGTTTCACCCAAGACTACTCCATTTAATCACTATATAAGATACTACACTAGTATATTATAGTAGTCTCCCTTAAAATAAATCTAATAACTCTATTACTACTTTAGTAATTTTATTAGAATGTATGAACTCTTAGTTGGGTAAACTTCTTAAGTTTAGTGAGGTTTAGAGAGATGTAGAGAGATAAGCAATTTTGCATGTGTAATGTCCAAAATGAGATGGAGTGTACACAATAAGAAGGAAAAATCTCCTCTCTTGTTGCTTGTAGGGGCCGGCCATACCACATGCATGTGGAAGAGATGTCACTTTCACTTGTTCTCCACAAGGAAAGAATCTTAGGCTTTTGTTTTTATCATTTTGGTCTAATCCTTATTAGATTAAATAACTAAAATCCAAAAGTCCCTTTCATGCTCTTGAAACCGGTAACCCATATAAGATGGGTGTCCATTTTTTTTTTGCATTTTTTCATTTGTCACATATGTGACATGTGACATGTAACATGTAATCTTTGCTTATAAATGTGCAGTTAACCAATTTAAATGCATTTGCATAACAAATAAATTAGACTTAACATTTTAAGTCACATTTTATAGTTATATGTAAATAAACTGGGTCATCTTATATTTGGTTAATATAATCTACAACAATTTGTAATTATAATCAACCAATTTTGCTTATCTCAAATGTTTCATAAACATAATGCATTCTTAGTAATATAACAGTTAAACTACTAAGATGAATCTTATTTAATTATAAAATTGGTTCAATTTAAGGGATTAATTAATCTGTATCACTATACAATTAATTAATGTACATGATTAAGGGATTGTCCTTTAGGTGTGACCTCAAGGGATCAACTGATCACCACCGTCATACAACAGTAACATCAAACTCAAGTGAGTCAATCGTTACCGATTAATGTTGACCAGTTGACTATAATATTCATCATCCCTTTATATTCTTCTTATTATTTAAATTTAATTAAGTGATCGCACTATTGTAGAGGACACTCACTCCAACAATCTTTCACTAGTCTGAGACAAGTGTGCGTCACCAATTCTCTTATCCTATTACATATATCCCACGCAACGCAAGGTGTCTTGCAGGTCGTACTTGCATTTGATCATATCATGAGTGGTTTCCTCGATCTGGAGAGTAACTGTCTGACTGGATTATCTACTATAGATACCTTCCGAGCGTGGCCACGCATTTTCAGGTTACTACTCCTCGTGTGGCCTTGAGATTTTAAAACAACCCTGACAAGGGGTGGACAATTCATATCGCATTATTCCCTTCGAATAGCCACAGCTCATCATGACCCAAAAGATGCCCATTTGACCCCAGTTACGAAGGTCGTAGAGCATAAATCAAAGTCACTCTGAAACTGTGTCACCTTAGGCGAACAATCTTTAGTCAAAGAATTGACTAAAAAAGAATACTATAGTAGTTTTTGCCACGACCAGGCTATAAGAATTGCCAGAACTCTATAAGCGTTCAATGCCCGACAGATAGTCCCTTACAGTCTATGTACGTGATCGACTGGTCATCCCATATGCCCTTATGGCACTTGAACTTGTCATCAATCGCATCACACTCTAGTCACTTGTAGACGTCACTTCATATAAGCAACTAGGGGCCAATGCTATGTTAATCCAGTCCACTTTTATGGGATTCAAAATTATCTCTACAACCCATTTAGATATAACAAATCACAAAAACGAGTTATAGAAACTCAAACGATAAATGTGATTATCATATATGAACAATCAACATGTTATTGCTTCATATCATATAATCTAAAATTTATTTCGTCCATGACAATTCATGACGATCTTATTAAATGCAATAAAGGCTTGGGTAGTGAATATACCATGTATACATTTATTCCAACCTTGTGAATTGCTTTTTCCTTTCATCCAATGTTATTCCTAATAACATGAATTCATCTACGTACATGTCTAGATCTATATCTAGTGTTGGGCTCTTTAACTTGAAAAATGCTCTCACTCGTTATCATAATAACTAATAGGTATTTAGGTGAAAGGATCTACCATTAGCTCCTTGAAAGCCACCTTATCCTCATCATAATGTACTAGGTCTTTATTTGTAGAATTTCTAATGATCGACGCTTCAATCATCCTTTTAGTTATTCGCTTCTTGTATAACAAAAGTACGCCTAGGGTTTCGATAAATCCTTATAAGTTTGGAAATCTGGGTTTGTGTAACTTTTACCACATATCCAAATTTTCTCTACCAAACACAAGAATGAATCCCTAGTTCTCCTTGAGAACCTTATGGATGTTCTTGTACGATATCCAATGACACTCATGTGGATTGATTTGTTATAGGCGTATCATGCTCCAAGCATACAAGTCATTTAGGTACGTGGATGTAATGGCGTACATGATTGGCCGACGCAAACAATAGTACTTATGTGATCAACAACTCTTAGGTTTAGTGGATGACTATGACTTTTTCATAGTGATCCCACTTTCATCAACATGAATAACCTATTTAACTTGTTGAAATAGATAAAGGATCTTATCGATATAAGACACTTTTCTAAATGCCAACCTAAAATATTCTATTCCACAATAGATTTTGATTTTATACATGTTGCCTTCTTTCATCCAGCATTAAAATCCAACCACTCCTTTCAAAAAGGTAATATGAATACGTCACTCACAATGAGTGATACGTCATTCACGTGGAAGACAATTTCTCCCACTGAATTTCATGTATATACATGACTTTAACTCCCACTGAACTTCATGTTTATACATGACTTTAACTCCCACTGAGCTTCATGTCTATACATGACTTCTCAACAATTCGAGTGAAACTCTTCTTATATCTCATAATAGAAAATATCATCATAACTTCTATAGGTTGGTAGAAACCTTAGGCTTGTGTCATGTACACATCCCATTCCAAATCCCTATTTGGACATGTGGTTTTGTTGTGTATCTTATACACACCTACTATGAGGTATTTCACTGATGATTTGGATCTAAGCATAGTTACAAATTAACTTAGCTTTTGCCGACATCTTCATGTCTATCCTGAAAGTCCATAGACCTTAATTAGACTCCTCTAATTAGTTACTAAATTACTTGTTAATTTAGTATTTAATGATCTATGGAACATGCATGCAAATATAAAGACATTATATAAAAGATGAAATTTCCTTACATTGATAATGGAAATAATTGGGCACAATAAGAACTTCTTCTTCTTGTTCTTGAGCTAATATAGAAAATGATCCTCCAACAATCTTCAAATAAAAAGACCTTCTTCAAGTTGCACCCAAGATGTACCCAAATAATCTAACCTTATTATTAACTAGATAAATAGATAGATATTATACTACTAATATTAGTATATATTACTACACTAGTAATACTTAATAATTATTAGTATTATGAGAGTTTTAGTGAGAAGATGAGTTTTAGAGAGATATGTGAATTAAGTACAAAATCAAGTAATGAAAAATGAACAACTATTGTCCATTTTATAGCCATTTTGGTCGGACCTTGTATGTCCAAAATGGCCTCTTATTTTGTTATTTTATTCACATGCAATGTAGTAGAGTGTATTAGTGTTTGTAATGACTTTGGAATGCATGATATGTCACTATCATATGGTAGCTTGTTTGCATAAACAAGAACAACTTTCATCACTACTACTACTACCATGACCGGCCATATTTGGCTCATTATGGTCCATTTTGATGTTTAATATTTGTCCCACAAATAGATTAATCATATGTTTAATTATATTATATAATTAAGTGTTAATTTGATCATATAACAATTATATGACACAAATTAATAAACAATATGTACTTAACATTTAAGTGATATTTTACCATTATATCAATATATAATGGGTCCCACAATGCTTAGTTAATTTATTTTACAACTCCTTGTAAATATAATAACCTAATTACCTCTATCTCAAAACCTCAACTAATTTACTAATTTAACGATTATACTAAGTTAGATCTTATTTAGTCATATTAAAATAAGATATAAATTTATTAGTCAATTATTACATAATTCAAAAATAAACTTAATCGAATTTGAGTTCCTAACTCAATTTCTAACAATTAACTCTTGTACATATCAAATATATGTAATGGCCTAATCAACTGTATCATATACAAATAATTAGTTACTATTTGGGTCTCATCCTATAGGTGTGACCGAAAGGGATCAGTAGATCACCGCCGTTATACGACAATAACGTCAAACTCTTGTCAGCCAACCGTTATTGATTTACGTTAATCAACTGACTAATCATAAATATATAGTCAATAAATATCCCAATTATATTCCTTAATGAGATTTATTATGTGGCGTACTATTGTGGAGGACACCTACTCCAACAATCGCCCACTTGTCTGACACAAGTGTACGTCACCAATTCTCTTGTCTCTTTATCACATCTCCCACTCAACGCAAGGTGTCTTTCAGGTCGCACTTGCGATTGATTATATATAGAGTGGTTTTCTCGATATGGAAAGTAATTGTCTGACCGAAAAATCTACCATAAATCCCTTTCCGAGCGTGGCCACGCATTTACAGTAACTACTCCTCGAGTGGCTTGAAGATGTTTGCACCAAAACCAATCGGAAACTGCACCGACTCAGATAGACTGTCGCCAGTCAAAAGAATCGACTCATAGGAATAAGATAGAAGAACCTGCCACGACCAGGCATCAATTAATTGATTTAAGGGGCTCTACAAAGGTCACTGTCCGACAGAGTGTCATACAGTCTGTCTATGTAATCGACCAGCCATCTCCATGACCCTATGGTGCTGAACCAACCATCGATCAACTTACAATCTAGTCACTTCGAGATGTCATCTAATTGAGTGACTAGAGACAAAATATTAAGTTTGTCATTGATGCATGTCGTTATACACCAAAAACAAAAGCGTAAGTCTACTAACTAAGAAGATATCGGAAGTAGGGTCGATCTCCACAGGGAGGAAATTAACTAACTGAAATCCAAATCTGCCAGTAACAATCTAGGGGTTTTGGAAAGGTTTAAACTAAACTAAATAAGATTTAAAGGAAGAGAAATAAAAGTAGAAATTAATATGAAATAAATCAGGTAAAAAAAGAATATGCTAGGATTCGGTCCGCTGCAATATCGGCATCTACGGGTCAACTAAGTCAGTCAATCTATCAATGAGAAGGGCAATGGTTTTCTCCTCTCGGTCTCAAACCACCCTAGGGATTTTCCTAATTAACTCTCGTCCTCTTAGGAGTCACCTATATATCCTAAGCAAGCCTTCCCTTCCAATCTCTCGATCCAGGTCGTGGTTAACTACCTAGCTAGTCTCCTGCGTGCACTCATTCGACTAACCTCAATTAAATTGCTTAGATCGATTCTCATATTCAAGACTAACTAAAATAATCTATCCTAACATACCTCTACTACAGTTTTCCTCAACCTAACATACAAGGGAATTAGCTACTCATGCTATTAACGATGCTAACAAAGACGATTGAACATATGATATTAGACATAATAAAATCGCAATTAACAAGCATGAACAATAACAACGCAGTAATTAAGAAGAGTAAAAAGTGATTAAGATTAAAACAAAGGTAAGAATAAAAGAGAGAAAGTAGTTTACAATCTTAGCAATCCGGCGTAAGGAATAAATCCACGTCGATAAACCCGAATGTAAACTAAAGGTAAAGTTCAGAAACTGATGTTTAATGCTAAGTAAATGCTAATAATTCTCGATATCCTAATGACGACAAATAAGAGTCTTAAATAGTGTAAAACACGACACTAAACCCTAATTAAGCTACGGACTTAAGGCCCGTGATAAGTTCCACTCGATCGAGGGAAAATAAAATTCGATCGAGGCTTTTATTCAAGAGAATCAGTCGATCGAGGACATCTTCTACTCGATCGACCAGCTTGTCAACAGCTACCACTCGATCGAGCGCAGATATAGCTCGATCGAGGACTTCTTCCTTCAACTCTCCTCGATCGACCAACGTTATTGTCGATCAAGGTCTTCTGGCTTGTCATATAGTGTGAGTCCTGACTTTGGGCTGATTGCGAGCGGTTTCGCGCTTTCCCATGCAAGAGCTTCTGTCCCGTTCCTTCCATTCTCTTAAATGCATGCAAAGTGGACTGTTTTGGCTCGGTTTCCGCTACTACGCAGCTTGTACCTACAAAATGGTAATGGAAGTACAATGTAGCCAAATAGGGGCATATGGTGATATAATATCACCTAAATGACATAGAAATGCGTGCATAAATGGACCAAAAAAGTCTATATAAAATACACGCATCAGTCATATTCACTTGAATAGGGTCCAACATTGTCTTACAATCTATTCGGATAAACAAAGTATTAAATTTAGTCAAACTAAATAAAAGAGTTTATAATAAAACTCGAACAATGAATGCCATTATCATTTATGAAATAATTAATACAACATTCAATTATTACATATTACATAATTTAAACGAATTCTGGTACTCGTCTCAATCCCATTGTGACAATATGACCATCATGCTTAGCCTTTGATACATGCTTGGTTAAAGGATCAGAAATGTTATCATCTGTTCCAACCTTACAAATGTTAATTTCTTTTCTATCCACGTAATCCTTAAATTCCTTGATACTCTGGAATCCACGTAATCCCTAGTCCTTCCAAAAATTGCCGAATCCACACAGCTTCTTTTGCAGCTTCAGACGCTGGAAGGTACTCTGCTTCTGTTGTAGAATTCGCTGTAAGGCTTTGCTTGATACTGTTCCAGCAAACAGCTCCTCAATTCATCATATAAACATAGCCAGATTGGGATTTCATATCATCCCTATCTGTCTGGAAACTGGCGTCCGTGTAACCCTTTACACGCAACTCAGTCTCACCTCCAAACACTAAGAACGAATCCTTGGTACTTCTCAAGTACTTAAGGATGTTCTTTACGTCTATCCAGTGACTCTCACCTGGATTTGCTTGGTAACGACTTGTCATGCTCAAAGCATATTCAACATCGGGACGAGTGCACATCATAGCATACATGATTGATCCAACAGCGGATGCGTAAGGGGTCAATTTCATGCGTTCAATCTCCTCGGGTTTGGTAGGGCACTCTGACTTGCTCAAAGTGATCCCACTACCCATAGGAAGGAAGCTTCTCTTAGAGACTTTCATGTTGAACCGATCAAGAATTTTATCAATATAAGTTTCTTGACTTAATGCTAGTATCCTTTTAGATCTATCCCTATAATCCGGACACCTAAGATGCGCTAGGCCTCTCCTAAGTCTTTCATTTGGAAATGAATCCCTAGCCACTCCTTCACAGAAGTGAGCATTGGTTTATCATTCCCAATGAGTAGTATGTCATCTACATACAGGACTAGAAAAGTTACTTTATTCCCACTAAACTTCATGAATAAACATGGTTCCTCGACACTTTCGAGTAAAACCATTTTGTTTAATTACATGATCGAAACGATGATTCCAACTCCCGGATGCTTGTTTAAGAACATAGATGGATCTCTTAAGTTTGCATACCTTCTTAGGGTTTGATGGATCCACAAAACCTTCAGGTTGTGTCATGTACACTTCCTCTTCTAGAATCCCATTCAAGAAGACGGTTTTGACATCCATTTGCCAAATCTCATAATTATGAAATGCGGCAACCGCTAAGATTATCCTTATGGATCGAAGCATGGCGACTGGGGCGAAGGTTTCGTCATAGTGAAGACCATGAACTTGGGTGAAATCTTTTGCCACCAATCTAGCTTTGTAAACATCATTATGTTTATCTATGCCGCTTTTGATCTTATAGATCCACTTACACTAAAGAGGTCTTACCTGCCTAGGTAAATCAACCAAGTCCCATACTTGATTATTGTACATAGAATCCATTTCGGATTGCATGGCTCCTAGCCATAGCTTTGAGTAGGGACTAGAAATGGCTGCTTTGTAGGTAGTAGGTTCGTTACTTTCAAAAAGTAACACATTGTAGTCACCACCTTTCTCTATAATACCAAGGTATCTATCAGGTTGATGACTAATTATGTTTGACCTCCTAGGTTCCGAAGGAATTATGACCGCATTAGACGAAGAGGGAGCATTTTCCTCGTTTTCCTCTACGTCCTTTTCGGTTTGTGGCTCTTGGACTTCGTCAAGTTCAAATTTTCTCCCACTCTGTCATTTAGAAAGAAAATCATTTTATAAAAAGACTACAAAAAATTTGTCCTCGTGTTTATTGTAGAAGTAATAACCACGTGTTTCCCTTGGATATCCTACAAATAGACATTTGTTGAATTTGGCTGCGAGTTTATCGTCACACTTATTCTTAACAAATGCCTCGCATCCCCAAATTTTCATGAACGACAAATAAGGGAATTTCCCTGTCCATATCTCATATGGAGTCTTGTTTGCCGCTTTAGTCGGGCTTCGATTTAGTGAGAATATTGCAGATAAGATAGCGAAACCCCAAAAATAATCAGGAAGCTCTGTTAGACTCATCATAGATTGAACCATATCTAATAAAGTTTGATTTCTCCTTTCGGACACACCATTTAATTGAGGTGTGCCATGTAACACCCGCAAATGTACCTTATTTTTATATTAAAAATATTATACGGATACTTTTCAGTGAAATTTTAGATTTAGTCTAGAATTTACTTTCCCGTGTCTAATTTAGCAAATCCGAGTTCATATTCGGACTTTACTCGAAATTCCGAGTGAGTTACGCCTTAAGGCGCTTTTGGGCTTTTTCCCATATTTTCCACTCACCTTATATCTCCCTTTAAACCCTAACTCCCTCATTCTTTTCCACTTACGCCTTCTTCCTCTTCAAGTAACGAAAATTCCTAAACCCCATTTGTGATCAATCTCAAACTCCTCTTTACTCATCCATTTCTTACTAAAATCCGCTAATTTTCGTCATAATCTTCTCCTCTCGTCGTCCTCTATCTTATTTGGTAATAAAATTACCGTCTTTCTCATCTTTCAATTTATCCGTCTTTCTCAAAGGTGAATTATATTCATCTTTTATTGTATTTTTGTAGGTGGAGACCGTTAAGAGCTCGACAAAGATTACTACCTAGTAGAGGAGGACCTAGACGAAGATTGAAGACGCGGAAAGGTAACGGGGAAGGGTTACTCGATATAAATACGTGATTTAATGTGTTTTTGATATTAGTAAACGTATTTAGAATAGGATGAGTATTCATAGACTTTGTGTTTGTTAATGATGGTTGTTGTTTGTTGATAATTGTTAATGAGTATTGATGATAGTTGATGATTGTTGATGATTATTGATGTTGAGTGATGAATTTCGTGGGTATGTGCTCCCAGTCGGCCGACCGGCTGGGAGAGTGGTTGACTTTTTCGAAGTAATTTGGTATATTCTAAGTCTCAGCCGGCCGACCGGCTGCCGGTCTGGTCGGCTTAGACACCCCCTTATCCTTCCTCTTTTTCTCATATGACATATGGTCCAGCCGGGTAGCCGGCAGCCGGTCCACTTGATCGGCTGGACACGCTGCATTTTTTATGGTTTCCAAATGTTACTGAGGTGCTAGCTGGGTAGCCGGCGGCCGGTCACCTTGACCGGCTGGCACACGTTGTAATTCTTCTTATATTCTCTTCTTATACATTCATTTATCGTATAAACTTACGTAATAGCATTAAATATTCATGTTTAGAATATATGGTATTCCATTCGCTTATATCACATGTTTTATGACGGTTTTTGATATGTTCCCCTTCGAGTCATTTTACCTATGTTTTTATTTGAGCACTAATTGTAAGTGCTTTGAACTCTCATTTCCCGGTCATACTTTATAACCGTTTGACTTAAATGTCGGAGCGGTGAAGTGTAACCGTGATGCCGTTGTGCATGTGTTTAGTGGGGATATGAGGACGTTGTTAGGAGGCGAACGCAATGCGTTGATCGCCCCGACCGTCAAATGTTGTATCCTTGCGAGGTGGTGTAATTGCATGTAGCATACTAGCTTGACTTTTGACTAAAGATCTCTTTCCGCCTCTTTCGTGTGGTTTAGCTGAATTTGAGGTACTCGACGTCTTTGTATGATCGAGTCTTGGATGTGGAACGTCATACCACATGTCGAATCGAGAAATGTCTTATTCCGAGAGTCTGGCCAGGTTTAGACTAGGATTATATAATTATCGTCGTCCTACCGAGAGGATTAGAGTCTTGTGTGTACGAAACGTCTTATCGTACACGATTCAGGGAAACGTCTAATCTCGTGAACATGTGTGTCTAGGTCATGAGTAAACGAAACGTCTTATCGTATACGGTTCCGGGAAATGTCTTATCTCGTGGGCTTCCATTGACTTGTCTTGCTATTGTACATGATGCTAGTGCGTGCCATTAACCGTGAGAGATTATGTTGTCTTATTCGTATGATTGGATGGTTGTTTGTAATTTGAATTATACGTGAATATTGAGATCGACTCTTGCTTGAAATAGATGATTGGCGTGGTTTATATGTCGAGTCTCTATCTCATCAAGTATATGCCACTAACGGTGCGATGTAAGCCCTAGTGAGTATATAGTTGCCTAAGGGTGTCTTCCCCGAGTCTAGCTATAATATGATGCTTACCGTTTTGTACTTCATACACCTATATCTTTATATATTGAAATGCCTATTTATCCTTCTCGTAATTCACATGTATATATATATATATATATGCATGCTTGTACTTTGTATTACCGTTTAAGTATGTTATTTGTGATATGGCTGGGAGAACCCGGATTTACTCCCCACTGACTGTGGCGTTCATGTTTTCATGGATGAACAGGTTGCTTGGATGGATTTTGCTTGTTGTTTTTGGGTTCAGGTGTGAGCGAGCGGGCGTTGGCCTTGACGATTCACCCCTAGACGTTTCTTAGCTAGTTTGCTAAACAACTTTGATATTTGATAACGTTTTGAGAGACTACGTCTCTCGTAGTATATATTATACTTTAGCTTGTAGTTATTTGACATTCCTCATACTTTTATTTTGGCATGTTAAAAGTTTCAAAAATATCGTATTTTCCGCTATATAAATTGCATGCTTGTTATGTTTTATTTCCGTTATCGCGAGGGCTATCACAGTTGGTATCAGAGCCTATGACACTCCCGATGCACACATGTGAACCCTAAACTTAACTTACTTGACCTCGAAATAATAAATGAGAGATGGGTAGAAATTAAGGACTTTACTTGGTAGTCTCTTTGTTTATGCTAAGTGTTAGGATTAACCTTGATTTTTTTTTGTCTCTTATAAAGATGGTTAAACCTCCACTTGTAGAGAATGTCATTTTAGAGGCTCTTACTCAAGTCCTAAGGAACCAACAAGATGCGGCCAATGCTCAAGGAAACCAAGCCCCTCCTCATAGAGAAGACAATCACCAAGGAGGCTATGCTTGGGTGGCTAGCGAAATTGCTAGGAGCAAGATCACGCCGTATGGTGGAGAACCGGACCCTACCGAGCTTTCGGAGTGGTTTCGGGAGATGGAAAAGCAATTCGACTTGTATCAAGTCCGTGAAGAAGACAAAGTGAGGATTGCTAAGCACTTTCTTGTGAGGGAAGCCGACAACTGGTGGTCGATTACTAATCCCACCGCTATTCTCGAAATCAATTTTGGTTCGGAATGTTTCAAGGCTCTCGTTGAAGACCGATTTTACCCCAAAGAGCTCAGGCAGCAAAGGCTCAAAGAATTTATCGATTTACAACAAAGTGACTTGACTGTTCAAGACTTCACCACTCAATTCAACAAGCTTGCTCACTTTGTACCAAGACTCATCAAGTTTGATGAAGACAGAGCTTTTTAATATCATAATAAGCTTAGTGCCTTGCTTCAAAGTAAGGTGAGGAGGAGCTCTACTTCTTTCGGAAAGTTGTATGATGATGCCCTTTGGGCCGAAAACTCCATGAAGGCCGTTAGAGATGAAGCGAAGATGAAGAATCCCTCTCCTTCCCTCTCTTTCAATCCAAGGTCAAACTTCCACGACAAAAGATCTTTCACTCCCTCTTCTTCTAATGCCTATGCTAACAAGAGGCGTTTCAATGCTCCCTCAAACTCGAATGCAAGAACACTTGTTCCTTATCACCCTCAAGCTAACCCGAATACGGCTCCTAAGCCCAATGCTCTCCCTCAAGCTCAAGGACGAATGTGTGACGGTTGTAGGAAACCCGTTCACCCCGGAGTTGGATGCTATGATAGGCCCCGCTTTTGCTTTTTCTGCAAGAAGTCGGGTCATCGCTTTCGTGAATGCTCTGATCGTCAGACTCCCGCACCCGGTGCCAAAGCTAAAGGATCCATCTATGTACTCAGCCGAGCCGAAGCCAATACTCACCCGGAGATCGTGATTGGTAGGTTCACTTCCTTAGATCAACCTCGTCTTCCTTTTCCGCCTGCATCTTTTCCATCTTATCGTTGTCTTTTGATGATGCCTCCTAGCGTTCCTTGTATCATGTTCGTTTTCCCTACTCTCGTGTGAAGTAGTTTTCTCTTTAGCTAATGTGAGGAGTTAGTAGGTATGTTTTGAAGATGTACCAAATATGGTACCTACCCGCCCTATTGAGCTAGTTTCATGTTTAGTTGATTATAAGGAATTGAGGATAAACTTAGGATGAACCTCTCTTGGTGGTTTTAGACTATGAAACTTGATGTTGCAATATCATTTTGAGGAATCAAACTAAGCGTAATTGTGACAGCCCTCGCGAATGCGGAAATATAAAACATACAAGCATGTGAAATAATATGCAGAAATACGGTATTTTAAAAACTTTTATACATGCAAGTTAGAAAATACGAGGAGTGTCAAAATATTACAAACTAAGTACGGAAATACAACAAGAGACGGGGTCTCTCAAAATGTTAGCAAAGAACAAGTGTTTAGCAAAACTAGCTAAAATCGTCTAGAGGTGAAACTTCCAGGGACAACGCCCGCTAGCTCACACCCGAACCCAAAATAGTCAAAGCAAAAAGCCATCCATTGCAAGCAACCTGTTCATTCATGAAAAACATGAACGCCACAGTCAGTGGGGAGTAACTCCGGGTTCTCCCAGCCATATCACATTAAACGTACATAGAAGGAAATACAAAAGTAGAGCATGCATACATATAAATATACATGTGAGAAACGATAAGAATAGATAGGCAATTCAATATATAATGATAAGAGCATAAGAGTTACAAGTCCGAATCCATCATGCGATACAAAGACTCGGGGAAGACACTCTTAGGCAACCGAATACGCTCACTAGGGCTTACATCTCACCGTTAGCGGTATAAGTTTGATAAGATTGAGACTCGACAAACAACCATGCCAATTCAAGCGATAAGGACGATAAAGCCATCATATTATCATCCATTCACACATACCAATATATAGACGATGCCCAATCATGCAATGACCATGAATAATAACTCATGAAATCATGCATTCAAGAACGACGACACAAAGAGGACATCTCTCACGGTAAATGAAACGCACTAGCACCGTGTACATGGCAAGTATGATTAACAGGCATCCACGAGATAAGCATTTCTCTGAACGTATACACGATCACATTTCGTATATGTGGACAAATTTCATCCGGTAGGACGACGATAATAATACGGTCCTAGTCTAAATCTGGCCAGACTCTCGGAATAACGTGTTCCGATTCGACATGCGATAAACGTTTCGCATCCAAGACTCGGTCAATCATAGACGTCGAGTACCCCAAATTCGGTCGACATTCACGATAGAGGCGGAAAAGAGCTCAAGCCTCATAACAAGCGGTACGCTACATGCAAATAACACCACCTCGCAAGTACACAATATTTGACGGCCGAGTCGATCAACGCAATGCGTTCAACTCCCAACAACGTCGTCGTATGCCCACTAACACATGCATTTAAGCAGTAGGATACCTCCCCGTTCCGACATTCTAGCCTTACGAATGTGGAGGTAGCTAAGGAAATGAGAGCACAAAGCACAAGACAAAATAGTGCTCAAACCGTATCATTTGTAAAAACCGACTCAAAGTGGAACATACCAAAAACCGTCACAAAACATGTGATACAAGCGAATGAAATGTCATATATTCAAAACATTAATATTATAAGTCACTACGAAAAATTATACGATAAACGAATCATGCGAACTATTATAAATTAAAACCGTAAACAAAAATCACAAACACCTTCCAGCAGGTGCCAGCCGGTTAGGTGGACCGGCTGCCAGTCTACCGGCTAAGGCCAATCGACATATGAAAAACCAACATGAATTGTCAGTGTGTCCCAGCCGGTCAGGTGGACCGGCTGCCGGTCACCCGGCTGGGACCTAAGGCACATGAGAAAATCAAGCGGAAATGAGGGGTGTCTCAGCCGATGGTCTGACCGGCTGCCGGTCGACCGGCTGAGCCCAACCTCATACTTCAAAATCACGTAAAAGTGTAATAATATACAGCCACTGCCCCAGCCAGTGGTCTGACCAGCTGCCGGTCGACCGGCTGGGGTCCATGGTACACGAAAATCACAAACTTCACTAAGGATCCAATTTCAACCATCATCCAATACTATCATAAATCATTAAAACTCATATGAATTCTCAACATACAACATATACCATCATCAACACTATTATTAAGCTCACTAAACATATTCTAAATACGATTCCTAGCCTAGAAATCACATAAAACACGTAAATGATATCGAGTAACCCTTCACCGTTACCTTATTGCGTCTTCACTACTCGTCAAGCTCCTCTTCAATTAGAAAATAGTCTTTGTCGGGATCTTGGAGGTCACCACCTACAAAATAGTTAATAAAAGATGAATTTACTTCACCTTGATAAAGACGGAAAGTTTGAAAAGCGAGAAAGACGGTAATTTTATTATCAATACAGATAGAGGAAGGTAAGGGAGAAAGAATAAGACGAACTTACGAGAATTTCAACAAGAAACGAAGAAGATACGATGATTCAAAGATCGGAAATATTATGGAGGCAAGGGTTTTGGTTTGCTTAAGAAAGAAGTAAGGTTGAATTGTGTTGTGTATGAACTAGGTCAAGGGAGTATGAGTATGAGTGGTATAAGGAAAAAGTCAACAAAAGTTAAACTCGCCTTAAGACGGGATTCTCATGGAATCTCGCGGAAATTCCAAATACGAACTCGGAAATTCTAAATTCGACTCGGAAAATTAAATTTACGATTAAAACTATAATTCACTGAAAAGAACCGTAAAATATTTTCACTATAAAAATAGGGTACATTTCCAGGTGTTACAATCACCCCACCTTTTAAAAAGTTTCGCCCTCGAAACTTGAGGGAAAGAAAGATTACCTTACTCGAATAGACTCGGATATTTACTACGCATAGAAGCTTCAGTTTCCCAAGTCTCTTCTTCGATATTAGCACTTCTCCACAAGATTTTCACTAAAGGAACTACCTTACTTCTCAACTTCCTATCCTTGCGATCTAAGATGCGGATCGGCTTCTCTTCAAAAGATAAATTCTGTTCAAGCTCGGGCATTTCCTTTTGAAAGACATGGCTCGGATCACTAACATACTTTCTCAATTGAGAAACATGGAAAACATTATGAACCTTAGCCAAATTCGACGGCAAATCCAACTTATAAGCAACGTCACCAATCCTCTTCAAAATATCAAAGGGTCCAATGTATTTCGGGCTCAATTTACCCTTAACACCAAACCGTTTAACACTCTTCATTGGAGATACTTTCAAGAACACTTTATCTCCAACCTCGAACTCTAACGGCCTTCTTCGGATATCGGCATAAGACTTTTGACGGTCTTGAGCGGCTTTCATTCTATCACGAATGACCTTTACATTATCAATGGTTTCAACAAGAACATCGGGGTCTAAATCACGATTGTCACTCAATTGATTCCAACATATAGGACTCCGACATTTCCTTCCATAAAGAGCTTCATATGGAGCCATCTTGATAGATGCATGATAACTATTGTTGTAAGAAAACTCCACCAACGGTAAGCTCTTTTCCCAACTAGACTGAAAGTCAAGAGCACAAGCCCTAAGCAAGTCTTCTAACGTCTGAATAGTCCTCTCAGTCTGACCATCCGTAGCGGCATGAAATGCAGTACTCATCAACAACTTACTACCCATGGCTTCTTGCAAAGCTTTCCAAAATCTCGAACAGAATCTCGGATCTCGGTCGGATATAATCTCCATAGGAACACCATGATATCTAACAATTTCATCAACATAAGCTTTGGCTAAACGATCCAAACTCCAAGTTTCTTTGATCGGAATAAATCTAGCACACTTGGTCAAACGATCAACAACAACCCAAACAGCATCTTTACCTCCCACGGTCCTCGGCAAAGCCATAACAAAATCCATAGAAATAGATTCCCACTTCCATAGCGGAATATCCAACGGTTGTAGCAATCCACCGGGTCTCTTGTGTTCAATCTTCACTTGTTGGCAAGTCAAACATCTTCCAACATAAGAAACAACATCACCCTTCAAGTTTGGCCACCAAAATTGTAGCTTCAAATCCTTGTACATCTTATCCCCACCGGGGTGAATAGAATAAGGGGAAAAGTGAGCTTCATCAAGAACTCGCTTCCTCAAATCAAGAGCATTAGGAACAAATAAACGACCATGGAAACGAAGAACACCTTCATTATCAAACTTGAAATCTTTACCTTTACCTTCAAGAATCTTGGCTTGGACAGACTTGTAGGTAAGATCATCAACTTGGCTTTCACGGATTTCACGGAGAAACACAGGCTCGGCAGTCATAGCACCGACATAAACAAATCCACGCTCTACGAATTCCAAACTCAACTTTCGAAAATCGGCACAAAGATCAACGGGTAATACCCGCATAACATTCAATGCATGAGAAGCTTTCCTACTAAGAGCATCGGCAACAACATTAGCCTTCCCTTCATGGTACAACAACTCAAAATCATAATCATTCACCAATTCCAACCATCTTCTTTGTCTCATATTCAACTCTTTTTGAGTAAATATGTACTTCAAACTTTTGTGATCGGTGAATATACGGCAATGAACACCAATAAGGTAGTGTCTCCACACCTTCAAAGCATGAACAAAGGCGGCCAATTCCAAATCATGAGTAGGATAGTTCACTTCAT